>JAGFPH010004448.1:0-10443 GCA_018207615.1 Philaenus spumarius | reverse complement strand
CGTGTAAAGTAAACCACATTTACTGATACAATGTTATTCGTACAGCCGTGGGAAATGCAGACTTTTGTTGAATTCAATACGCAGAGTTCCCAAAGTTTGCTATGTGTTGACCAACGGTTTAGGCCGGAAAAATATGTATCACATTGATCCAGTTTGATCAGTTTGATCTAATTTTTTGTTATAAGTAAAACAATGTGAAATAAGTTTATAAAATAATAATTTTCAAGTACACAGCTTAATTTTATGATTTATTTCCTATACTTTGATATAATAATATTTCATTTTTAGTCAAAGCATAAATTCCTAAATTACTATTCAAACTAGGCTTAGTTATGTTAGCAATCTTGAAGTAGGAACATAGAAACTGGTGTTTTCAAAAAAAGAAATTTGAAATTAATATATATTTTAACACTCCTATATATGTGTTTTATACACTCCTATTTAGAACTAAACTTTTGTACATTTTGAAAAAAATTACAAAACATGTTTAGTACCGGTACTTTTTATGTAGGCCTAAAGTTGAAATTTTTCCTTTTGTTACTGAACATTTTTTGTTTCTTAAGCTAATAACTTTGTAAATTTTACATCAATCAATTTTTTACTGATATATATGAATTTTGTGAACTTTTCTCTACAAAAAAGCTATGCAACACTTTTGGATTGGGATATGTAACTATTTGGCCAATTTTTGAAAAAATGCTTGCAAACGCCAAAAAATCCATTTTAATCAACACTGCCACTTCTATTTTGTCCGTTTACAGTTAAGTTGATAGCTTGGGCCTTAGGAGGCTTTCCGCGCTACTACCTGACCTAACTACATCGGCTCCTATTCAGTACCACATTGAATTATGAATATCCTTGTCTTAGTGTTTAATTCAAGATCCAAAGTTCTTCATTTCAGTAACGTACCTCATGTTTAAGTAAACCCCATTATGAAGTTTAAACTACAAAAAACTAACATTATGATACATTAGTTTTATTCTTACTTGTATTGCTGTACCATTCCAATTCTAACAAATTGTTAAAATTGTTTTCTGAAAGGAAAGATATTCTCCCAAATAAAATAATGTACTCTCAAAATAATTACTACAGTACTAAACATCAGAATTTAGGTCATGATAGATAGTACAGCACCAATAATGCTCTGATGTTTTCTGTAAACTAAAGTTAGTGCTTATTTTTCTCAATCCTTAATTCATTTTGATAACAAATTTAAAGATTTTTCCTAAAGTTTTTATATTATTATTCAGTTACTGCTGTACAATATTCAATCATTTACTTTCCTAAAAAAAAACAGCTCTTCCATGAAAATAAATATAAACAAAACAACTATTTTTGCACTTTGTATTAATGTTCCACATCAATACAAATTATTCTTGAAAATATAAATATCAGTAAAAACAAAACCAAGGGAAACATATTCCTAATAACTAGTTGAATGAGTTTTATAAGGTTGATGTTTTTATGCGGGCTACTAGCGTAAGGTCTCCCTTTCAATAGCATGGACAATGCCTGCCCATGCTATCAACTAAACTGTAAACGCACTATAGGGTTAAAAAGTTATACTTTTTGGGGTAATTACATTATGTTGATAAATTAAACTTCTTTTATAGCAAAGAATAACAGATAAAACAGACGATTTGGATAACAAGCTTAGCAGCACAATTTTAGGATAGGCCTTGTTTATTTTATTCTACCTAGTTTAAAGACAACATATGCACATGATTTGTTGTGTGCACATCTATGGCACAGTACCTTTTAATTAATATAAGTTTCATTCCTTTATTTTTTATAATAAATACTAAAAAAAGTTACTTCAATTTTTGTTGTTGACAAATATTAATATAATGAAGATTAATCTAACCAAGTGTCATTGCATTAAGTATTCAATATTTATGTTAATTAATTTAAGTTCTAGTAAATGAAATAAAATAAAATGCTAATCCTATTAATTAAATTTTAAAATTATTGTAGTATAAAATTGAAAATGAATTGAAAGTTAAATTTAATCAATTATGAGGGTTTAACATTGAAGTAGGTACCTCTTAATAAGCCACTGTCTTTCATAAGGAAAGGTACAATCAAAGACTTATTAGTAAATAAAGAGGTTAGTCTTAGAAATTTTGATGAGTTGTTATATTTTATAATCTATACAGTTTTATTCAAGCAAATTATTATAATACAACACAATAAGTTTTTTCTCTATAAATCGTTTGGATCATATCGTTTTTAACTTTTAAATTGCCTTCAAAGTTATAAATTGTTAAAATGGTTCTTTCTTAATGTTTTTAAGAAAAAAACTTACCCTAGTTAATTAAAAACACGAAAATCTTTGATAGGAAAAACTTTAAAAAATGATTTCGATATTTAAATCTGTTCACACTTAAAATTGGGTAGACTAAAAATGGTAGGGCGGATAAGGTGGACTCGCAGAAGATATATAATATCTCTTTAAACTGTACCAAAGACTTAGCCGCATTCAGAATCTTTTACTCTTTTTATGGTCACAAAACATTTTGGATAGGGACTTGGGTTTGTTTTTCACACTTATGTTTTTGTGGTAGAAAACGTCACAAAATACTAAAGACGCAATTTCTATTATTTTAAATTTGCAGCAACTTAAACACATATAGAATAAATATAAATTAATTTTTATCATTTTAACGAATACCATGAAAAAAATGTCTCGCAATTGAGAATGTTGATACAATATATCAATCATAAGCCTCACAGTCTTCAATATTTTTCTCTGCATGTAACAAAAATATTATCTGTTACTTAGCCATTTTCAAATTATCTGTAAAATTCTGTCATTAAAAAAACAACTTAGAATGTAGTTATTAAGACACTGCAGTAAGCACCTGGAGAATAGGACTTAAATAATCTAATTAAAAATTGTAAGGGTATCTTAATATTTATTGTATCCCAGTATTAATAAATGGGAACCTGCAACTAATTTGAAGAATAACCGAAGTGGCTTTAAGGCAAACATACGGAAGACAGTAAGTGATAAATATTTAATATTATATAACTTATTATTTCTCCTTTGTTACAATTTTAATTGTTAAAGCTACCATGACCTAAAAGAAAAGATGGAAGTATATTCCAAATGCAATATTTAAACCAAAGTGGGAAAAAATTGTTTGAAGCGTTTTGCATATTATTTTGAAGCTGAAATATTCAACGCAAGTTTTGTTTAGGTACAGCTAACTTATCGGCCAGAAAATTCAAAATATTTTATGAAAGTAAAAACAAAATACGAGATCTAATTTTTTAAATTACATTTCATATTTAAAATTCAAAAATACATTTATTTTAATTTGATAAACTTTGATTCGCTAACTATTAACATTCTTCAAACTTTTGTATTTTGAAATTCCATAGGCAATCATCCAGTGATACACTCTTAGAGAATGATTTTACTGTGTTGCTATTGGCATTATTATGCACTGAAGCATGCCCATTTGAGTGATATCATAAGTAGGCTATCAATCTAATTTGCATGTTTTACATGAGAAACATTAATTGACATGTTCTTAGAAAAGTTGTGTAAATTATTAAATTAATATTTTTAAGTTTTTGTCAGGAGTATTCTACATTCAGTAGATATTCTAAAAATTACAATATAATATTATAATGTAAGCCTACATATTACCAATGCCGGATTAACAACTTTTGGGGTCCTGAAGCAAGTTAAGCAACGGCGCCCCCTCCGCTTCCCATTTAAAATCTCAGATTGATGTGCATGCAAGCAAACAACCAGAAATGGGAATGCCTGAATATAGAGTTTAAACTGATGATTTAACTAATTTTGTACTAATTTAGAATTCTAGTAAGTTGTGATTTATGCAGCAAGTTCTAATATTGACTAATGAAAATAACGATTATACATTTAGGACAACATTTAATAAGAAAATATTAAAAAAGAGGAAGTTATCTTCGAATCAATCATTTATTATATTAATTAAGCTTTTATTTTTTTCTGACCAAGATAGCTCTCACACAAGCCCCGCCTGGCAGTAAAAGCTTTGAGGCCCTAATGCAACTGCTTTCTTTGTTTTATAATTAATCCTGGTTTATAGTATCATAATATATATTTTATAAGTTTTAAATTTTTCTTATTACACTTTTTCCTAAAAACCTATAAACTTAAAGTGAACTGCTTAAATAAAGTTTTGGCATTAAGTATGGTATAATATGTTATGTAAAACATATATATACTACATCGAAATTGTTGTCTTATTATTACAAATTATATTAATTTATTTAACATAATATTTTTTACAAAAATTCCTGGCATTCATGCTAAAACTCTAGCCCTAATGCACATGCTTCAAGATCCAGGTAACCGCTACCACCACCATCCTACCCTGATCCAAGTGCCTCAGCTCGAGATAATCTGTTTGCATTTGCTTCACCGCGAGTGTAGATGGGGAGCAAGCGGTAAACCTGCGACTTTGCGTGGGGGTCGGTGAGCGAAGCAGAAGGGAACTAGAACACTCTAGTTAATGATTAATTTTGTACTATACTATTTATTTATCAGCAAACCTATTTTATTACCACTATTACATGTATTCAAGGAAAAAGCTACATTTGAGGCATTGAATAGTAATTTTCACTGTACATGAATAAAAATTTTGTTCTGATCAAATGTTGATAAATATTTTCTTATAATTTTAAGAATGATTATTTAAAGCAAGGCAAAAACTAATGGTTATTCTATTTCAACTAAGTTGGTTAAATTAATATATCAATAGTATTTTATTCTCCTTAAGTACTCTGTGAAAAAATGTTGTTCTTTTTAATCCATCTTTGAAACTATTGGATCATTTGTGATGAAAGTCTATAATAAGACTTTGAACATTTTCATGAGGACAAGGTATACGAAGCAAAACCCAAAACCCATTGCTAAGAAGGACAATATTATAAAATCGTTTCAAGTCGGTGGACATAGAGTGTTTATACTAAAACCCGACGTTATTTCGGTGGAGACATTTTACCACATTTAGAGCAAAGGATCCATCAAACACTCAACCACATTTCTGCTGAACTGTATTATCAAAACATACCCCGTAATGTTAATTATACAGTAAATCGTCGAGAAATTGTTAATTTAAACACGTTTTCAACCAAACCTTCAGAAATGCCATACTTTACCCCCTCCATATATCCAAAACTATTGATCTTCAAAAAAAACATATAGAATCATTTTTGTAGAGAATTTAACGTACCGTACTTTAAAAAGTTCTACAACAAACTAAGCTCTAAAGTGAAGGACTTGCGAGATATTTGCAAAAATCCAACTTTTACACCTTTCCCCCTCCCACCCCAAAACACGACGCTATTTCGGTGGAGACTTTTTAGAACATTTAGAGCAAAAGGTAATGAACAAATTCCAACAATCAGACCTTTGTTTTTTTGGATCCGCCAGTTTAGGTATAATTTAACTGTAGTTGGGGGCTGTGTTATCTTTGAGCATTCCTGGTTTCAAAACTTATTCAAATTTCACTTTCAGTTTGATGATGTAATGTAGCATAACCATTTTTCTCTGTTAACACACTTTGTACATTTTTGTTTGTTTATACTTTAATATTCTTAATGTATTCGAGTTAAACAATAATATCCTTGCAAAACAGCCATCGCAAAAAAGGAAAAATGTCCAGTTATAAAAAACTGTATTTAATTTTAGAGTACAATTTAAGTTTAACTGATAAACATTAATGTTATAATTTTTTTAACTTCTCACTTACAAAATCTCTTTCGGCACAAATATATGGTCCTGGCCTTAAGATGACATACAGACCTTCAGCTTGAGCTAGTTTAATAAAATGTACAAGATCATTGTCGCCAGTAAAATCATATACACCTTGAGAAGGTTCATGAGCGCTCCATTCAACGTACCTGTAACAGTAAAATGTGTATCAGTAACAATTAAATAATATGGGATTATACTTTTGAAAATAAAGTTGGACTTTACCTGTACCCGATGCAAAATAGAGAATTCTGTTTTGAACATAAACTCATACGTAACCATCGTTTGTTGATTGCTATTCACTAGAATATTGTAGGATAATAGTTGTTTTTGTAAAAGCGTTTTTGCTGAATTACATTGAAAAGCAACGAGTTAGCATCAAGTTCTGTTTGAAGTTGGAGAAATTGGTAACAAACACTTTTCAAATGATACAGACTGCTTATGGGCATGAAGTTTTGACCCGGACATATCCTATAAAAAAAATCTTGGATTGAGTCTTTATCAAAAGCAACATTGTGCTGAAATCTGCGAGGATCTTAATGACAATGACAACACATTTGTTAAAATCGTCATTAGTGATACTACTAAGCCCTAGTTATCTTAACAGAAAAACAAAAGTTCTCTGAGACCAAAGAAAGCACTTCAGTCAAGAATGAATGCCAAGGTTATGTTTTCTTTCATTACAATAAAGTTGTTTATCATGAATTCCTTTCACATGGTTAAAATAATAAACTGTTTCACTATCTTGAATTTTTGAGACGACTGCAGGAATATATTGAGAATGTAACTGTTACGGGGCAAACCCGATTTCAGGGAAAACTAGTTCTGCCTAGGCCAACCTAGATTGTCCTACATGAATTAGGACAAACCGGTTAGGATTAGATCTAATCAGGCCAAACTATTTGTTCAAATATTCAACAAAAAACTTTTTTTTAGTGCCTATTTTAACGAGCATTTTACTAATTTTTTTGGAAACATTTTTTTAAATAAATTATTTTAAAAAGTATTAACAACAACGTATTTTTAATACAAAAATTTATTTTTATTCACTAAAATTAAAAATGTAGCTAAAAACAAATAATACTACAGAAATCACAGAAAGTGAAAATCTCATTCGTATAATTGTGTAGCCTGTCTAAATGGGCTGAATTTTATTATATTGAATTCAAACTTGACATAGAAGTTAAAATATATATTTTAAACATTTATGCTGAGTCTCAGCTTGTTATCTTGAAAATGGCCCAATCTAGAGCCACTTGACTTATAAATGGGCTTTGCGATTTTAGGAGTAGGTACTGGACCCGCCAACTCATTTTATAGAAAATTTTCAAAATATCAACCTAAAAGTGTTTTTACAAGTTAAACATATAGATTTAAACAAGATCAAGGAGTATAAACCTTTTTACATTTTTTGTCAAAACGCTTGAGTTTGAGCGGCTGCAGATTAGTCAATTCTTTAAATATAGTTTTTTTAAATGGGTACAGCAAAAACCAATTGTGTTGTTAATTTCTATTCCGATTTTTAAATCGATATGTTCAAAAATGTCGAAAATAGAGTAGTTAAATTCAAAGGTGTTGGAGTTAAAACGAGATAGGTCAAACAGAAGACTATCTTCAAGCGCCTTGCTTTTAAAAAGTACATGGAAAAAATAGTTCATACTTACTGAGAATATTTATACTGGTGTATTCAACATGTAAAATAAATTTGATGTTGATATTTCAAAAATTGACAAAGCTGGAACAGATTAAAATGCGCTACAGCGTTCGGTAAGCAAAAAATCGTGTGGCTCGTTGATAAGTCTGATGGTTCTAGCTCATCAAATTTTTAAGATACCAACTTGGTATTTAAGTTAAAAATATGCTTTTCACTTGCTACACCAAGTTTCAATTCGATATATTGTAATATATTACAAAATGACCAAGTTATACCTATGGAGGGAAATGGTTATTTTCTCTGAAGAACACGTACATTCTTACTTCAACAGCCCAGGTACGATTCATCAATTTAAAAGGTATCGTATTCAAAGTCTTCATAGAAGTTACAAACATAATTTTAATTTCTATAACGAGTTTAATGTATTTATATTGGATCTCACTGAACTAGTGCAGCCCGGTATAACTATTTTTGACCTTTTTTGGAATTTTATCAAAATTCATTTCTTTAGAGCAACAAACTCGTTATTTTTTCATATATCGTTTTCAAACTCACTAAAAAGATGTTTTTCTAAATATTTTAGACCGAGTTTTAACTTTAGGTTTCCTTGTTTTAAAATGTTTGCCCATCAAAAAGAGGCATAGAATTCTAAAATTTATGACCTATGTGTTTAAATATTGTCATAGAGTTTTAATTTGTTTTTATTATATGTATACACTAAATCTATATTATATATTATTCATATATGTTATAAATTTCAAACGAAACTGATGAATATTTTTATTAAAAAAAAATGTTTAATAAAAACTTATTCATTGATAAAATTATGCGTTCATAAAGATGCTGGCCTATTTAGTTTAAAATAAAATTATCGTAGATATGTAGGTCTATAATTTTTTTTATATTATATTTATACATATATTGTTTATGTATATTTTAAATTTCATACAAATCTGATGATTGTTTGGAGAAAATTGATTTTTATCGAAGACAAGTTCATCGAGACTGCTTATAGGCTAATACGCTAGTCTTAACGAAATTTTATTTTTTTAAATATAAAAAAGTTGAATTTTTAATTAAAATGGCAGCCATTTTGAATCCGCCATGTTGAACTTTTATATTTTATATATATTCGTGATCAGTTCCTCCCAAAAATCCCAAATAACCATTTTTCTTTGAGACACTTGGTTTTTTATTTGAATATATATATTATATGGGTAATTTGTTAGATGATTATGTGTTATGAAAAAAAACATGCCATCGTAAAGCTGACACTTTCCTCTTGAAAACGCCCCATTACAATTATTTATTTGATACATTATAACTATGCAAATAGCTTTTAATGTACTGCGCCGCGTTTCAAAAAATAGGTCTTCAGCCGTGCGGCCAAGTCGAAATACATACCTGCTTAATTGAATGCTTTCCAGACAAACTATTGTTTGGACGAAAGAAATACAGACGACCTTTTTTTTAGTACGACGGAACTAGTTTATCCTGAAAAGGAGCAATGATAATCCAATCTACCCTAATGCTCTTGGATAAACTAGATTGTCCTGAGCAAACTCAGGCCAATCTGGTTAGTTCGGACACTCACGGGAACTAGTTCAGAACTAGTTTTTGTCCTGAAATTGGGTTTGGTCGGGAACAAACTTACACAATTTGATACAAATGAGTAGATAAAACAAAAACTGTTGGAAGGACTAAACATGATTTAAGAAGATGATTTTTATATAAGCTTCCAGCAGTGGAAGGTCAGTTGGAAAAGTATGTGCAAGTCAAGGGGAGTACTTTTGAAAAAGGAGATAATGTTGAATACCGGTACCTTAAGTTGTAGGTAATGTTTCTCAATGAATTTATAAAAAATATTTGATATATAACTTCTTGATATCCTCATATAGTGTGAAAAAGAGAGACCTTGTCATCTTTTGATTGACCACAGTCTCTAATTGCTATTAATTAAAAGCACAAGAAATAACCTCATCAATCAAATTAAAAAAATGATGCGGCTTAAACTTGTTTACTGCCAATCACTATAAATAGCAATTGGCAGTAAAATAATAACAAACTGCACATTTGTGATAACATAATATGACAAGATTAAAAAATAAAAACAATTCAATCAAAAATCTCATAAAATAGAAATTTAATAAAACTTCAAATATAATTTGTTTTAAATTTGGAATCACCCACAGCAAGGGTTTTAACCTTGAAGTTAAATCTTATGGTCTTTTATGTTAAAGAGGTAGTTGCACTTCTTTAGGGTAAAAATATAGAGGGACAGTAAATTTGAAGTAAAATTGTCAATCTCACATGTCTCGGCTTGAGTTCATACTATGTGTGTACCCTTAAGGCTACTGCACAACAAACGCTATATACTATACAGTCATATAATTTTTGTGTAATATCACCCCACCAATTCGAACCAAAAGCTATAATACATAGTTTAGTTGCTATCAAAATGTTATAAAAGTTCACTCATTCCATACGATTTCTCGTGATAAATATTTTTCATATTTATTTTCTGTAGGTCTATTAATGAAATAAATAAAAACATTATAAAATTTTGTATTTTAATGAAAATACTCTATGAAACAAAATTACTGATAACTTACCACATTTATTAAAATTTTTCTCGATCCCAACTCGCCTTCTTTAAATCTATGTTTTTGTAATCAGAGCTACTTGTTAACCACATACAAAGATGACATTTTACTTCTTCTATTAAACCTTCCATTTTCCTTCTTGATGACAACTGATACAATACAAATAAACCTCGTCTTGGAAACAAAACTAAAAATAGTTTTGGATGGCGGTAAATAGAACCCTTGTATGCAAGAGCCACCTTTACTATACGCGATAAATATATCCAAGCTCGCTTGGCGCGCTGTAGGGCCTATCATTAAACTTTATAGCTTATAGTGTGCTACCTTTATAATCGGTATGTTAAGATTGTTGAATGCTGTAAAGCCTTTGGCTATACAAGCTATACAAGCTGGAGCCTATATGGTTTCACTCGCAGATGTGTTTAAATATATAA
>JAGFPH010004447.1:69479-97212 GCA_018207615.1 Philaenus spumarius | reverse complement strand
TTCGCACGCCAACCCCCCGTATTGGGAGTGTTTTCAATACACATGGCTTTGCGTGCTTCGCACGCCAACCCCCCGTATTCCTGTTCGATAAAATGTCGCTTCATCTGAAAACACGATTCCTTCATGCCATTTGCTATCTACGTCAGTCTTTTCAATTATTTTCGAACAAAATTCCAATCGTCTGTCAGGATCATCTTCAAGCAGTCCGTGAACTAAATGAGTTTTATAATGTTTGATTTTGTTCTTTTAGGCATACCTTTTTACAGATGACTTCGATATCCCTGTAGCAGATTCCACCTTTCTTACTGAATTAGGCGTATTTGGAGATTCCATGAAAGCAGCAAATACGATTTCTTCATTTTCTATGTTGGAGGATCTATGGTATTTTTTTTTTTTGTATTGACCCCATTTCTAGTAGGATAGTCTTCCACTTACGAATAGATTTCCTTGACGGTGGAAGTACACCCGGGTACCTTTCCCTAAAACACCTTATTGCTTCATAATAATTTTCAAAGGCAATAGCCCAGGAACAACATTTCACTTTTTGCTCAGTTGAAAACGGCATGGTACATAAGACACTTTACAATGAAACTTAATAAAAAATATCAATGTTTATTCCTACCAAATATGTTTATTGTTGTGGATACACGCAGTCAGCTGATAGATTTAAAATAGTCTAAACAGCTGTAGCTGTTCCTATTTTAAATAAAAGTAGGTTTACCCTTAAAATACGATTGCTGATTTTGTTGTTTTTTTTGTTTTTCTGCCATTTTGTTTGGATCAGTCAGAATTAAATGATACTCAGGGGTATTTTTTTACAAATGTGTTAGTCACGACTGTAGAATTTCAAGTCTGTAGTACGCTCTATACGTCTGTCATATCAATTCAAAAATAGGGACCTCTTCGTGGGACACCCGGTATATAGACAAAAAGGAAAACAAACAAAAATACACAAATTAGCTGACCGGCTTTCAAAAATATATTTAAAACTATTTATTTTTGGTATATTTAAAAAAACAAAAATTTTTCACTGCAGCTTTACAATTACTTTCCAAAAACACAAATTAAATACAAACTTTGAAAAAATATATGAAATATATACAACATGTAGAACATAGATAACAAATATACACGTATATATAAGTTATATACAAGTCTTACATCGAATTCGTCAAAAGAGCTCGGCAGTAGGATGACTCATGCTCAGCGGTGGATATTCTCGCTAAAAGGTCGGCTTCAACGATCGTCTCCCATAGCCTATCTAGGTGTTTTATACTATGTAATCATTGGTTGTATGCGAGTGTAAACGCGTTTGCGGTTAAAGATGTGGTTAATTTTCCGCATAGAAATTTGCTTTGTTCTGTTCAGGTGTCGCTGCAGGTGTTACACCCGAAGATCGGTCTCATCGGACATTGGTGCGGCGGTGTTCTGATTCGCCCGTCCTGGATCCTCACTGCAGCTCATTGCATTCATAAGTACGTAATGATTTTTTTTAACTTTACTAAACTAATTAGATATGTATTAGTAACCCTTCTATATTTTCTGAGAAAGTAGTCCTAATAGCATGCAGAATAGATAAACCGTGTCCTTAGCACACTCCAGTATACATTGGTAACACTGACCAATATTATATTATCCTATTACTTTAAATGAGCAATTCTTGTATCTATCTTTGTATCTGTCGCGGATCTCGAAAACGGCTCTAACGAATTCAAAGAAATTTTGTATTAGGTGTAGTTTTGATTTTTAAGTACACCCATATAGTTGTATTTCGTGTAAATTAATTTTTTTGAGAATATATTATTTAAAAGTTGAAAAATTTAACACAGGGTCTTATGAGTTGTCATGTTGGTTACAAAATAACAACGAAATAGTAAATAAAGCGATCAAAATAGTTTATAAACAAGCCAATTTATACTGTTTTATCAGATGTTCATTGGATAGTTTTTAATTACTGATAAAAAACAAGCTAATTTATACTGTTTTAGCACGTTGGAATTAGAATAAATTGGGTCTGATTTAATAATTTATTTTGTCAACAAAAAAGGTAAACTTGGCAAAGATGGATAAATTCTAATAGTCAATTTTGTAATATAGGCCTGGCTAATTTCTGAAACGTAGTATTGAGGTTACGTTATTCCTGCAAAAATTTTACTATATTTAGGCCTGGTTCCAAAACTTTAGTTGACAGAAGATAGTAGAACTAGGACTAAAATCGTAATGAAAGCCTCTCACGTTTCTAAAGCATGTATTTGAGGTTATAATTAATTAATCTTGTAATTATTAGTGTTAATATATTGAAGCCTGGTTTCATAATTTTACAAACCTATGTACAAACGAGCCAAAGATTAACGAGATTCTTTAGTGAATTTTCCAACTGCAAGCGAAGCGTCCAGGGGCAGAGCCCCTAGTTTTTATAATGTAAGCATTATACGGGGAGTGTACAAAAATTCTCGCACTGGTTTAATATTTCGTATAAAAAGAAAATTTGAAGGTAGATGTGATTGAGGAACCTACACTTTGTTCCAAAAAATTTATCCGCCCTCTTGGATACGCCATTTTGAATGTAACTGTTTTTTTACTTTTGCCACCCTATACGTAGTATATGGAGAAAGTATTGTTTTCGTAAAAATGTTCGAATTTGAATTTTCAGTTGAATTATCTGTTTTGGTGCTCCCAGACCCCAAAAAATTGTTTAGTGCAATTATCTGTGTTGGTGCTCCCTGAACCCAAAAATATTTTTAGTGGAATTTTTGTTTTGGTGCTCCCTGAACCCAAAAAAGTGTTTTTAGAGTGGTGTCTGTCTGTCAGTCTGTCTGTATGTATACACGACCAGAGAGGACACTATTGGTTCGATTTTCATGAAATTTGGTATGTAGGTACTAAACCCTAATATCTCTAGGCGTTTTTTCATTTTTTTGGAATTTTTAAATTTTAAGTGTAATTTATCCCTAAAAACCCCAAAAAAACGACAAAAATGCAAATTTCTCAAAAACGGCTCTAACGATTTTGATCAAATTTTCAGTATTTATAGTGCTTAAGATGCCAAACAAAATGACACCACCCGCTTTTATCAAAACTTCGGCGTTTTATAACTATGGGGAAATGTTTAAAAATAAACAAGTTTGTGTTGTCAATCTAGAATCGCGGCAGCGGCCGCACGGGGTAGCACCACGGTAGCGAGCACGGCCAGTAATTCAAAGGTCGCGCGATCGAATCCCTCCTGGGACAATAATTTTTTTATACGATTGACGTAGGTAGAATATTATTTTTTTGTTTTGTTCTAAAAAGTAGTAAATAAAATGATTAAAAACAATATTATTTTGACTACAGTAGGCCTAAGTTGGGAGAAAGTTTGTGTCAGTTAACTGATACCGTTTATTTTTGAATGGGAAGGTGGTCATGTGATACATCATTTCGATGTAGAATATCAAGAGAAAACCAACGGTGAAATTTGCACATCCATATTGTTGTGTAACATATCGTTTTGAAAGCTTATTTTAATTCTAAATCCAAAAAGAAGAACAATTAATATTAAAAAAAACAGTACCGCAAAATGGGGCAAAATCGGAAAACACGATTTTGTTGTTTTTTGGCCGCCATTTTTAATGGGTTAAAGATATGGATGTGCAAATTTCACCGTTGGTTTTCTCTTGACATTCTACATCGAAATAATGTATCACATGACCACCTTCCCATTTAAAAAAACAAAATTACATTCAAAATGGTGGATCCAATAAGGCGGATACATTTTTTGAAATCTTAACCTTAGAAACGGTGGTTTTAACGAAAATGGATTTTTTTGGCGTGTGCAAGCATTTTTTCAAAAATTCGCCAAAAATAGTAAGTGAACCCAAATCCAAAAGTGTTTCATAGCTTTTTTGTAGAGAAAGGTTTAAATAATTTATATATGCCAGTAAAAAATGATATATATAAAATTTACAAAGTTATTAGCTCAAGAAACAAAAAATGTTTAGTTACGAAAAATAAAAGTTCAACTTTAGGTCTACATAAAAAGTAGTAAAATTTTTTTGTAACTTTTCCATAAATGTAAAAAAGTTTTGTAATTTAGTTCTAAATAGAACTGTATAAAAACATTTATCAATTTCAAATTTCTTATTTTTAATCACCAGTTTTTATGTTCCAACTACAAGGGTGCTAACAAAACTAGGCCTGGTTTGAAACGTAATTTAGGAATACAGTATTTGCTTTACCCAAAAATGAAATATTATTATAACAAAGTGTAGAGAATAAATCAAAGAATTGATCTGTATACTTGTAAATTGTCATTTCATAAAAGTATTTGAGTTAGCTTTAGTTGAATCACAAAATGAGATGAAACAAATGAAACCTCGTGCGGACAAAGGAAATTCCAAAAATGACCGTTAAAACAGCCGTGTTTTGCGAACTCAAGCGGTAGTATGAATTCAGCGCAAGTCTGTACTTTCAACTGCTGTTTGAATAAAATCTAAACAGCCAAATATAGTTTGCTTTACACAAAATGAAAGATTGAACTGTGGTCTATAAATAGATATCAAAAAGTCTATTGAAATAATTCGATTTATAAAAGATATTTCGAACGCAAAATGTGCTGGTTGATTGGTTGAAATCTGCTCAATTGCAAAGGTTTACAGACAATTCCATATCTTTGGAACTATGCAAGTGACTTTTGATTTGATGACAGTTTTAGAAAGTTAAAATCTTAACGAATCCAAAGGTATCTCTACATTATTGTCAAAATATCCCGGTCGAGCGCAATTCAGCTTTAGAAAAGTGATAAAATAGAGCATAATTGCTTTGTATTTGACGCGCGGCAAAACGTTTACAGAAAACTAAAATTTTAATACGATGATTATATACGTAAATATACGTTTTAGAAAGAAATTTTAAATACAAAAAGTAAAGTTTGAAACATTGCCTTTCCAATGGTGTTCGTCTTTTTGTGATTGGAAGATTTTTAGTGGGTCATTCAATACAATCACGCGTTACAAATGTGTTGTCATGATCGCACACTCGTGCGATCTGCCGGTTTCAGGGTTAATAAAATAGTATTTTTACATAGATTAGGTTCCTCAATCACATCTACCTTAAAATTTTCTTTATATACGAAATATTACACCAGTGCGAGACTTTTTGTACACCCCGTAGAAAGAGCACGCATTGTATAATTCACTTCTTATTTTATAGAAGCGTATTACACTTTGAGAGTGCAACAATAAATATATATTGCTAACAACAATATATTGCTCTCGATATATCGATATATTTGTTTCGATACTTTGGATCCTGATATGAGTGATATCGATATATGATATGCCAAAATATAGAAAATGTCACACTATTTTTGTGAATATAGACATTTAACCTTTAATCTGTGGGATTACAATATTTTAGTCGGTGTTAAAAATATATTTCTTTTCATAAGTAGAATTATATGTATGTTATATTTCCATGCGTATCTGTATTAAATATTTACTATGATAGATTTAGTTTTCAACATTATTTTTTCGTCCTAATATTTATAAGTAGACCTATTTCGTAATAAAACATTATTCAACGAATATGTTTTCTACTTCGGGTGATGACCCCGCTGTCACTCGTTGAAGGCTGTTGCCGACAGCGGCAGTTCATTATCAGGGCAGATTGGGCAGACGCATGCTTGTGTTGCTTGATTGCAAATATTTTCTACTCAGCAGAACGTATACTGTGTGTAAAAAACGTCCGTCCCTTTCATTTTTTTGCTTGTTAAATCAAACAAATATCTTTTGGGGAATGATACTAACTTAATCCAGAGTATATTTTGACGTTATTGGAAATGTTGAGTGTCCCCCAAAACTGGGGGATTTCGGGGGCAACTAAACATTTTTAAATGGGAAGTATGGTCATGTGATACCTCATTTTAAAGGTCTATTTAAGACTAGGAAAATGACATAAAGAAAATAAAAATCTGACCACCCAAAACAAAATGGCGGCCCCAAACGTGTTGAAATAAATCGACCTAAAGTTGGTAATATCTCGAAAAGGAAGAGTTTTTAGAAAAAATTTCATGAGACAAAAAATGTTTATTTCAAAGTGGTTGACCTAAAAAATTGCTTCCAAATCGATTTATTTAGTAAATTTTATTTTTACTCCTCCATCTTTGAAAATTTTGTAAAAAATAAAATTTACGACATCGATTTGGAAGCAATGTTAGGTCAAGCACTTTGAAATAAACATTTTTTGTCTCTTGAAATGTTTTCTAAAAACTCTCCCTTTTCGAGATATTACCAACTTTAGGTCGATTTATTTAAAACACGCAACGGTTACTATAGATAAGTGCGTGTAAGCACGCAACGGTTACTATTAGATAAGAATAACAGATAAATAAATACACGAATATACTGGCTGTTTTAACTTGGTTCATAAATTATCTGTATTATTTTGTATGTCTAAACAATGTATGCAAACGAAGTGGGTCTACTAGTTATTATCTTATATAAACTATTTATTGATATGAGGGAATTCGGAGGGAAATATCCCGTACCTGTGTCAGGTAGAAAAGTAGGGCAGTTTGTATGTCGCCGACACCCCGGCCTGTCCCTTGTTTTGATACCTGTACCTTGTTGGGCAGTTTGTATATTAGAAATGACCCAAAAATAGTGGGGCAGTTTGTACGTAACCCTTTGTTGGTGGGTCATTGCTGATTGCGCCACTGTCATTATGCAAACTTTTTTAATTGAAAGAAAAACTTAAAACAAAATATTTCACTCGATGTGTTTTGATCGCCCGATTATTTGGATACCAAATACGAAGGAACTGGTTAATTTTGGGGAAAGTAAAGTAAATAATTAAATCGTATGTGTTTTCAAATTTATAATGTTTTATCATCATGAATGCGAAAATAAATTTAAATTGATTAAAGAAATAAACAAAGACATCAAAGTAAATTTTCTTCAAATTTTAGACACTTATTATTTGGGCCTAAATAGGAAAATTTTTCGGGTTTTGTGCATTTTTTTCATAGCGTTCCACCCCACAAGCCGTATAAGTTTCCATTAAGGAAACAATATTTGTATTGGATTACATCGATTTTGATTTACTTGCTACGAAAGCATATTAATAAGCATTAAGTTTTGCTACGTCACTCTAATACAAAATTAATGCATCACACACGAGTACTGTACACAAAAATTGTAGTATGAAAAAAATGCACAAAACCCGATTAGTTTTCCTATTTTAGGCCCAAACAATAAGTGTCTAAAATTTGTAGAAATTTTACTTTGATGTCTTTGTTTATTTCTTTTGTTGCTTTTTGTGTGTATACTACTAAGATGAATTAAAGCACAGTTATTTAATAGTTTTACTTTATGTATATATTTTAATACATAACAAAAAAACTGTCTGGCCACTTTATGGTGATGATTATTGTGTACAGTAGTAAGTAAGAGGTTTTTACAAAACTCGTCAATCATTAATCAATGTAAATTTATTTCCATTGAATAATGTTTAAATAAATACAAAATATTTCCATTTGAATAAATAAAAAAATTTTCAGTTTGACTGAATCATTCCCAACCCACATTGCAACGACCAGGTCACTAAAAGTTCCCAGGCATTTACTTGTAGATATGTCTCTCCCTTTTTTAAAGTGTCAAAAGTGTATGATGTCAAATAGTATATATACTACCGTTATGACCGATGATGAGTTTTGGGTACATCCGTACAACAAAAGAAGAAGTTATAATGATACTATTAAATCATTGTTATTTGAACTGCGACATTATGAAGATGAGTTTTATAATTATATTCCAAATATTGATTTAATAAATAAATGATGTTAAGTACTGTCTTACAACATTCTATTTTACTGCCGTAGTACGACGGCCGTTTCGGCTATTAGTAAAACACGTAATTTATCAAGTAGCCTACTATTACATTTTTAATTACCAACATATTTTTTAAATTATTTAAATGAAATCGTAATATTACGGCTTTCTAACATTACGGCCTAGAAAGTAATTTTAAGTCTAGGCCTAACCTAAAATTATTATTGTATGTATGTTACCGTTATGACATGTAAAATAAATTAAACATACACACAATAATTTTAGGTCAGGATGAACCGACAATTTATGTTTATTGAATGTATTTGCAATGAATATACATTTAACTGTGTTTACCATTTTCGCTTTGATGTTTTAAATAATTATAAACCTTTATTATAATATTATTAAACGTATGGAAGCAGTAAATATTTCTATAAATAACAAACTAATAATAAACGGCAATTGAAAGATTAAAATTTAACTTTAAACATTAGTTTCGCCTTGTAAAACAAATAACAATTATGTATATAAAATACTGTTTAGTACAGGGTAGAATAGAAGAAGAAAGATTTTTACATCCCTTCAATAGAAAATGTTTGCTTCAAACCGGGGTTCTTCAAACAACACCAGGCGTGACTGGGTGCGACTGAGGCAAACAAAACGTTTGACCGTGCCAGTGTGAACGTGTTTCCTCTACTACCGTGCCAATTCCGTCCCTTGGTTTGCGTCAAACATGGTTTTGTTGGATGCAGTGCGGATTCACCCTTAGTTTACTGTAGTTATCATGTTTTTGATTACAGTGATATCTTCAGCTTACCTCTGGCTGCCTTGTGGACCGTCGTACTGGGAGACTGGGACAGAGGCATTGACGAGAACACCGAACAAAGAATACCCGTTGAGGATATCCTCGTCCACGAGAGTTTTAACAACTACAACAATGATATCGGTAAATAGATTTTGATAAACATAAATTACAGAATGCCCTCCCGAGAATTATGGATACGGATAAACATTAAAATGTTCGTAACAACCTGTAATTTAAGTGTGTGCATACCAGTCCCAAACAGCCCAGGGCTCTATAACAAGGGCTAAACCGTTTCTTTGATCTCGGCACTGTGCCGTCAGTTTCACTCTGACATCACCATGCTGATACACGCTAGCTGGTAACATTTCAGTAATGTGTGCGCAGTCGTTAACTCGCTGTTGTAACTCGATGGAAAGGCGAATAAAATTTAGAAATCTAAAATAAAATTTAGATATTCTTAATCTACATAAAGTACGGATTCTAACAGTATAAAAAACTTTTATTTTAACAGGTATTTCGAATTTTAATAATTGAAAATATTTGAGAATTATCACAGACTGACATGAAAAAGTTACTAATGGAGGAAATTTTTTATTTTTGGGTTATAAACAAACTTCCAGCGGGAAAGTTGTAGCCAATGAATTGATCTAAACTATCCAATTCACCGATTTGTGATAAAATAATTACATCATTATGAAATCGTTTTTTAAATGAGCGCGAGGAGGTGCCGCGCCACGACTCCCGAAGTACAGTTGTTTGATACGGGAATAACGTTTATGTACATATTATTATTTTAACTAAATCACTTCTCCCCAGGTAATTATGCCAGCTAGAAAAAAAAGTGAGCATTTTATTTTAACATAAACTAATTATAATTTATAATTAATATTTGATATTATTAAAGAATCATTTAAGTACTCCGCAAATTAGACAACAATGAACAAATTATTTAAAAGACAGCATATTTCTTTGTTATAAAGCAATTCTTTTAATTAAATATGAAGCTAATTTTTTTACGTAATTACGATTTTTTTTCCATCATTTATCTCTAATTTTATTTCTTTGAATGTACGTAATAATGATATTATTTTTTAAAAGTTAACCTCCAACTTAACTGTTTGTGTCCACTTCAATAATATCAAATTTTAATTATAAATTATAATTAGTTTATGTTAAATTAAAATGCTTACTTTTTTTCTAGCTGGCATAATTTTACCTGGGGACAAGTGATTTACTATATGCACATAAACGTTATTCCCGTATCAAACAACTGTACTTCAGGAGTCGCGGCGCGGAACCTCCTCGCGCTCATTTAAAAAACGATTTCATAACGATGTAATCATTTTATCACAAATCGGTGAATTGGATAGTTTAGATCAATTCATTGGCTACAACTTTCCTGCTGGATGTTTGTTTATAACCCAAAAATAAAAAATTTCCTCGCTTAGTAACTTTTTCATGTCAGTCTGTGATAATTCTCAAATATATTCAATTATTAAAATTCGAAATACCTGTTAAAATAAAAGTTTGTTATACTGTTAGAATCCGTACTTTATGTAGATTAAGAATATCTAAATTTTATTTTACTGAAGCCTTTCCATCGAGTTACAACAGCGAGTTAACGACTGCGCACACGTTACTGAAATATTACCAGCTAGCGTGTATCAGCATGTTGACGTCATAGGCGATCGATACTGGGTCACGGTAAATGATCAAAATGGTATAGCCCTTGTTATAGAGCCCTGAAACAGCCCCATACAGTAACTTCTAATTTTGAGTATAACCTTTTGTAATTTGCAGGAAATCGTTCATGAACATTTAAATTATAATCCGTAGGCGACACAAATTGTAAATTACACATTTTTATTCAAGATATTTGCTTATAAACAAGACATTCAGTCGAGTCACGTGACACGAATATGGAGACTAACACAAGCGTGCTAGGTGACTGGCGTATGTGGTGCCACGCAAGCTCAGGATAGACGTTCAGGGTGAGTATCTACCATCAGCAGTGACACTATCCCTACGAGGCCAACCGCAATTGCGAGGGTATTGGAATTGCCTCCAGTATGGCCCCCTCGCCCCCGTATTACCACTTGTTTGGGGAAGCTCCCACCACCCCTGATGATCAAGTCCTTGACTTATTTCATCAGGCCTTTGTCTTATACTTTATTATCTTAAACTTCTTATTCCAATTTATTTCCTTGCGCAATACACTCTCGGTATCCCTTTGTCGTATTCTTCCCAACAAGTGTCCCCTCATCTCATTACAGAAATCATCGTTGTTCCACCTCATCCGTCTCGTCCGTGTACTATTTTCTTTCCTCTTTTCAATTCATGCTTTCTCTTCCCTTTCCTACTGTCTTGCATACTTCTTTGAAAATTATAAAACACTCTTTATTCTCCACCATTGCCCTTCTCCCATATTCCTACCTAATCTCCTCACTTTTCACCTCCAACTTCCTTATACTTACTGCATTCATATATTGCATCATATGCAGTGTCCACTTCTCCACAGTCCTCACAATTTTCCGACTCTACTAATCTGAACTTATTTAGTTTAAATCTAAAGTCCATGGCATGAGACTACTTGCGAGGTATAATGGTCCAATTGTATCCACGGGTTCTTCATTCTATCTTCTACTCTTTCCCAGTACAGCCTGGCCTCTTCTCCCTTTTTTCGCCCTCCCATCGATCTTGCCAGACCTCCATAACTTCTCTCCATCTATCCCTTTTCGCTTCCTCTCTCTTACACCCTCTTACTTTATCCTCGTGCAATTTAAATTTCATCCTAATTACCAGGTCTATTGGCATCACCCCTGCGATAACCGGCAGTGCCACCGTGGATATTGTTCTATACCACTTTATTACCTTTAGCAGAGCTGTTCTTTGCACCCTCACATCCATACGTTATAATCGGCACCACACCTCCCTTATAAAGTGTTGTCATAGCCTTCACTGAAAACCCCCAGTTTGCCTTTGCTATCAGTCCCATGCCCTGCAACATGAAGCACTGTTACCAGCACCCCAAACTGGTCCTCGTTGATGGCGAGGTTTCCCAAGCCCAGGCGAACGAGTAACCGGCAGGCAGCACTTACGCACATACCTTACCCCACATCAATACCGAAGGGCACCGCCCGTTACCCACATGCTTACTTGGACGTGGGATTGAGCTAACACGATCACGAGCTAGACACTGAACACAATGAGAAACGCCCGACGCACAGTGCATTGCACGCCAACCTCAATATTGGAAATATTTTCAATATAAAATACATTGCGTGCTTCGCACGCCAACCCCCGTATTGGGAGTATTTTCAATACATAGACCATTCCGTGCTTCGCACGCCAATTTTAAGCCAATTAGTGATTATTACGTAGAAAGGTTCGAAAATAAAAAATAAAGTAATTTCTACTCGTTTAGGCTATAAATATAAAAAATAAAAAGTCAGCTCCTAGCATATGGAGTACTAAATTTGCGTAGCAGTGAACGTGTTAAATGAGAGGTAAACATCCTCGGAACATAGTTCGTTTGAAGGATGAGTCACATTAGAAAGCGGTGTTGACTCCACTTACGCCCTTTCCCCACACCCCCGGCCCATCGCGCCAGGCCGAGGCCAAGTTGCCAGTATTCACGCCGATATCTGTACTAGATAAGCCTTTGGTTTACTTTGAATAAAATCAAATGTCTAATGTTTATTGCCTACACATTTTTTTGCAGCTCTACTCCACCTGACGAGACCAGTGAAGAGTAAAACCATGCGTTCTGTCTGTCTGGACGCTCCACAGTCACCGCCCAGACTCTGCATCGCGACAGGTTGGGGTCGTGCCACGCCTTCTGGTACGTTGTCGAATACTCTGCGTCAAGTTAGAGTACCAGTGTTGGACAACAAGATATGCAAGACTAAGTACGGACCATCTGTGCAGATACAGCCTGGGCATCTGTGCGCGGGGAAGTTGGACGGGTCTATTGGAGCTTGTGTGGTGAGTGGTGAGCGATTCGGCGTTCCGTCTCTTATGGTTGAATTTCTCCCTGACGGATGAATGTGTCAGAAATAATCTTAACATATTTTAAACTGGAACTCACACACATTCCAATAATAAAAAAAAAAACACAGATGGCCAAATTATAAAATAATTCGACCACGCAACTGAACCGCTGACGTGAGTGGAGCAAATTTCCAAAATAAGGTTTATAGGGTTTCAACCAACAATTTGGGAAATAGGTCTATTCACGACGGTGCTGAATAGCTGCAAAATGGTTCGAACTCCATTCCAAACATTGGGAGGATTTCCAATAAACAAAGCATTGCGTGCTTCGCACGCCAACCCCCGTATTGGGAGTATCTTCAATACACAATACATTGCGTGCTTGGCACGCCAACCCCGCGGTAGAATCCATCACATGGCTTTGGACCGGGTACTTCTATGGTATTTTACGTTTTGATCGATTGTGGTTGAACCAAGCGAGCTATAATGTCGCGTAAAAAAACAAAATGTACAGAATAACATCCTACATTAATATTTGTAGAAAAAATTTAAAAAAAATCATTCTCGTAGGAAAAATCTAAAAAAATAGTTATTTCCGGTCAAAAAACGTGCTTCCGGTTGTTGGATTATTTTTCGCTAACAAACTCGTCCGAGCGACGTAGACAACCAACATGTGTATCAAATTTGAACCAAATCGGACTTAAAATGCGGCCGCTAGAGTGCGAACACATATATACATTACAACGAACCCCACGTTGGCTGCTCCAATTTTACAACGGAACAATTCAACGTGTTCTTTTGTTGTATAATAAGTTACAACACCTACTGGAAGCCTTTAGCCAAAATTTTATCTTTAGCTTAGGTGATGCAACTGGGTGTCTGATACCTATTTCTATAAGTATTTCGACTGACTCTAACACTTTAAAATAGCTTCCAGAAATTAATAAGTTTACTAGCTCTGAATTTAATTTACGAGAACTCTTGATTATTTTTGATCTCAGGGAAATGAGAACAGTGGAACAGCCCTTATAACTTACCTTATTTGTGCTTTGATTATTGCTACAGCTAAACACATTTATTAGACTATTTCTAATAAAGGAAATTATCATGAATGGATAACCATAAACAGGTAATTGATTACTCTCAGTATTTCAGTAATTAATTTATTCAAAACTCAAAATCAAAACTTTTTCAAAACTAAACATAAACAACTCACTTTTCTCACCGTCTGCTTGTACATACAATTTCTATCCAATATTAATGTTAAACCTATAATTCTAATTTCTAATAGGCTTGGCAGACAGTCTAATTTTATAATCAATTTAATTTTAATTTATTTGAATTTAATTTATTTACATTTATTATTTAAATTTAGGGAATATCGATTTTACATTTATTTAATTTATGATTTGAATTTAATTTGAAACTAACCTATCTCAACCAGTACTTTAAATATTTTTATTGAATTTACTCAGGCAATTAATTAAAATGGGGGACAACGTATTCTCGTTTACACAGACCTTAATTCAGCGTTTTTCACCTCCGGTTTTCCGTGATGGATGCCGCTATGTTGATGGGCTGGTGCTGGAGCTGATAGGATGTTGTGTCTGGTAGCCTGGATTTTCTGATTTAAAGTTGTTGGGTTGATATGATGGCTACAGATGTACTTGAAGAGCAGATCTGGTAGAATCTAGTAGAGTTACAGTTGATCCTATTTCTTCCTTGGTTCGTGAGAAGTGAAGTTCCGTTTAGAAGATCATGTCCTGAAGGATTGCCTATGTCGTCTCAGTATCACCAAATAGAGTTATTTTTGCATTAACTCATTTGGATAGGCCGTAGAGTTACTCCTGAAGAACTACTTCTGACTTGTAGTTTATATTTGAAAGTTACTTAAGTTTAACGAAGAAAAAATATAATAGTAGTGCTCGTGATACTAAGGTTTTTTAGCATAACACGTAGTATACGAACTGGTAGAATAATATTTGCTGCAGAGTGACGTGAAGTCTACATTCGTAACAATTTGAATCTAGAGTGAGTTTTAGAGCGAATAGTCCTTGGATTTTCCGCGTTCAAGCCTTTATACACTTCGTGACGTCATTTCTTACATGCCCTTTCCCTCATTTTTTCAGTATACTAATTTTCCTCTTGTATTAACTTTTTTGGTCTAGAAATATGTCTAAATTCGCACTGGTTAATTTTATCTAATTTTCTTATTTTCTTTTCCTTCCATTTTCCTGGAAAACACCAATTTCCCTGGTTAATTTGGTTGTTAGTTGACGCCCCTTTCTGTAACCGCGACTTCATCCCTTCCACTTTGGCCATTGCATCTTACTTGTTTTTGATTTCTCGCTGTATCTTTTTTTCCTTTTCATTTTTCCTTAATTTTCCTTTTTCACATTTTCCAGATTGTTTTTGGCTATCCGTACGTTTTTGAATCGTGTCTGTACTGTGATTTTTACGCGTGCGCGGCACGTCTACGCTTTTCCGCGACTTCCGCGACTTCCGCGACTGTCTTTCGCGTTCAATGTCTTTTTTGTTTGTTTACGCCGATTGTCTTTAACACCTGTACAGTTCTAACACTTTTCACCATTTTTACTTATTTTTTCTCTTCTGGGACTTAGCCTACAATTGCAAAAAAGTTCTTTGGGATTTTTTATTTACTACGCGAAAAATGTTTAAGTTACTGGTTTCCTAACGATACAATGTTAATCTAACCCTAAATCTCTTTACTTTATTATTATTTAAAATTCAAAAATTCAACTTTTATTACTTTAAAAGGCGTGAAAACTCTCACCATTTTATATTAATTTAATTTAACTTTTTGTTCCCTTTTTTACACAGAACTATTTATTCTCTAATAACTCTTGTGAGTGGAAACCTTTGATTTTAATTATTTCTCCCTTTTTAGGGTGTGTGAAATTTGACACTTGAGCTAACTTTTTTATTTTCAATAATTTAACTTTTTCTTATTTAACCTTTTATTTTCGTCTACTTATGTAGATTCCAAAAATGTCTGACTTTTTCAGTTTCGAGTTAAATTGAACTTTTCCCTTAACTTTAACCCCTGTTTACTTTGGTAGTGTTACCTTTTACGATTTGAAATTCACACGGCCGTAACTCACGCGTTTAGCGCTACGTATTAAACCATGAAAACCACAAATGCATAAAATTCCTGGATTCCTTTATTCCCCTAAAACTCAGCTACTTTCAGGCTAAGTCAGATTTCCTTTCTTGACGTGTCCTAGATCAAAGTTCATCTTGGGAGATAAGCCTTGCTCTGATTTAACTTGTATTTTTGACTAACAATTGACACTCACCGAAGTCCGGCCTTGAAAACATCGAATTTTATAATTTAATATAAAAACCGATTTTTCCCGCCTTACAACGGCTAATATCCGTTGTAACATATATATATGACTTTTAATGACACCCCCAAAACGTGTTCTGGGGACCATGATCGGTGCTCATTTGCTACTCCCGACCTTGGGTCTCACCATAACGGCCACTGCAATAGCTCATTTTTCCTATGGAAATTCGCTAATAAACGTTACCAGAAACTGGCACGTACTTTCTCACAAACATATTTAAATTATTAAACAGATTCACTGTGATTTCATAATCGCATTAAAGTAAGCAGGGGGGAGTGTAAAAATCACTTGAGTGTCGGTAACAAGAGCTGGTACAATAGTTATAGCCCGTGATGTTGGTATTACAAAATATTCATAATATTAATGTAATTGTTATTCCATTTGCGTTTAAATTTCTTTTATTTGAATTTATCTAGCAAATAAATTTAGTATTTGTTTAAAATACGACTTAACATAGTTGCTTCATGTTTCCGCTACTATAAGTTAACGTGACTACCTCTTCGCTATGTACGTATGTCTGTATGTATACAAAGCTAGAAAACTATTCTAACTATAACAGAGAAAACTATTCGAACGATTTCGAACAATTTTGCCCCAAACATGTCAGTTAGGTCTGTATAGACGCACGAAAAAAGGGTTTTGAAAAATTTTGAAAAACAACCCCATTTTTAGCCAAAAACACCCCAAAAAAATCAGTTATTATTATTAGCTAAAATATTTTTTTAGAAAGGTACGGTTTTCTGCATATGGTAGGGTACATTAAGGGCTACAAATAAGCCAAATTTGATCAAAATCGTTAGAGCCGTTTTTTTTTTTTTATAAAAAAATTATAACTGATTTTACTTTCTCACTATACGTATGGAGAAAGTATAGTGACCGCAAAAAAAATCGATGTTGAGATTTTTGTGGAAATACCCGTTTTGGGACCCCTGAGTCCAAAAAAGTGGTTTGTACAAAATGTCTGTCTGTATGTCTGTATGAATACAAAGCTAGAGCGAAAACTATTCGATCGATTCCAAACAAATTTGCACCAGACAGGTCAAGTAGGCCTGTATAGATGCACGAAAAACGGGTTTGAAAAATTTTGAAAAACAACTCCCTTTTTGGCAAAAAAACCCGAAAAATCAGTTATTATTTTTTTATAAAAAAACGGCCCTAACGATTTTGATCAAATTTGTCGTATTTGTAGCCTTTAATGTACCCTACCATGTGCAAAAAACAGCGTCTTTCTAAAAATTCTCGTTTAACTAGTAATAATTATAATAACTGATTTTTGGGGGGTTTTGGCCATAAAGTGGGTTGTTTTTCAAAAATTTTCAAAACCTTTTTTCGTGCATCTATAAAGGCCTAATTGACATGTTTGGTGCAAATTTGTTCGAAATCGATCGAATGGTTTTCCCTCCAGATAAGAATAATAATATTTATTAGTTAATCTCCAACTTTAATAAAAAATCACCTCTCCTACCCCATCCTACAAGTCACAGTGAATCAGTTTAATAATTTAAATATGTTTGTGAGAAAGTATTTGCCTGTTCCTGGTACCGTTCATTTAAAATAAAAATAGTCTTTTACTAATAGTGTTTTACTAATTAGTGTGCATAGATGAGGAGTTGAAAAACGTATTTTTTAATAACTTTGGGAAGTACTTTGCCCGTATTTTTGAATTGCTGTAGTTTTTTATAGGGGCAACATAGAGACCTCTAGTTTGCACCATTTTATTTCTTTTTTTATGCCCTTTAAAATGAGGGGTCACACGATGGGGGTTTGCATTTGAACATTTTAAGTTGCCCCTCTTTACCCCCCTTTAGAATAGGGGGCGAAATGTTTAACCACCTAAAAAAGGAAAAGAAATGTTATAATAGGTCAAGGTCTCACATTTATATCTCGGGCCGTTTAAATTATATCCAGGTGTGCCAAGACATAAAACTCACCCTGTATATAGATAAAGGTGTAGGATTAATAATAACCTCAATGCTAATATAGTGAATAGCATTTAACGTCCGAATCAAATTATTTCGTAAATTTATAACATTGGTTATAATAAAGAACAATAAAACCGGCAAGGATCAGGTCTACCTAAAAACCTAACCTAAAAAGTTAGAAATGCAAATAATTGTTTCAAATTTTGAAATCAGCTGTTAATGAAAATATTAGAGAGAACAGCTGATTACTATACCAACACTAAACATGTTAAATTATTATTGATTATGACGCTCACATTGACGTAAAATATTTAGTACATTTTGTTTTATTTTCATGTCCAACAGATGGCATTGTTTACGTAAACCTAAGCTAAAAGTTAGAAATATAAATAATTGTTTCAAACTTTGGAATAAGCTGTCAATGGAAATATTAGAACAATTATCTGGATACTGTACCAACAATAAACTTATTTAGTTATTATTTATTAGGTTGCCATACAACAATTAGTACAGTTTGTGTTATTTTAATGTCCAACAGATGGCGCTGTTTTTCAAAATGTATGTAATAACACTCGTGTATTCGAACGCAACTCTGTGTCACAAATTCAAAGCAATCGGCGAAGAACTTTCGGAGACATGGGCGCCCATATAATATTTTCTAAAGGGGGCTAGACCAGGGTATTGGGCTTAACACGTTCACTGCTAAGGACGCACATGTGAGTTTGACACTGAACACTATGAGAAGCGGCCGATGCACAGTGCATTGCACGCCAACCCACGATTGGAACAGTACATTGCGTGCTTCGCACGCCAACCCTCGTATGGGAGTATTTTCAATACACAGTGCATTTTGTAAAAAATAAAATAAGTATATGTAAAATCAAACGGCACATAACATTTTAAAACATATTTTAGTGTTAATCTCTTTAAAGAAAAATACCTGACTATAATTAATAACACAGTAGAACCTCTTTAATCCGAACCCCTGTAATCCGAACGTCCATTAATCCGAACGCCATAGGAGTGAAATTTAAAATAATAATTTGAATTTTTTCTACTGTAGGCCTAATATTTTCCATACTAAGTTTATCATAAATATACTGTGTGCCTACTATTTGAATTAAATAAAGTATGTTTTAAATTGCACAGTATTTATCATTTTCTGTAACACTTATAATCCATTTTAGCCACATTTTAACTGTTAAGTTATGTGAAAAGCAGAATATGTTCTGTAATTCGAACCATTTGATAGTCCGAACCCTCCCGGTTTTAATTAGTTCGGATTAAAGAGGTTCTACTGTATATATATTTTCCTATCCTTGAGAGCTATAGGGGGGCCGTGGCCCCCCTCTGCCCATAGGTATGGGCGGCCCAAGTTCGGAGATTTAAGGTTGTGAACAAACGAACAATAACATTTCTATTTATATGGTAGATTGACGGATATAGCCTACTTTTATTAAGACTATTGTCATGGTCGCAGAGCTTCTACGCCGTGAATGTGCATCAACCGCGATGCTAGCACTCCTGGTGGCAATACTTTGTATTGCTCTGCGCTATACATATTAGCTAAATACTACAACTTACTATTATTATGAGTCCAAATATTAGAAAGCTTCTTTTTCAATAAAGGGTTGAATGAAGTAAAAATTTATTATTTTCAAACGATAATTTTGTATGTTTTTAAACAATAATTTCCATATTTTAAGGTCACGCGTAAAAAGTATAAGCCTTCTTAACAATATCAAATTATTTCCCTGATTATTCATTTATAAATAGAATCCGAAACACGAGATTACGAATGCATGTTTCAACGATTCAAGCCGGCTGTGGCGCTACTAGACAACCTACAAAAGTCATCTCGTGCACGACATGGTTTTATATATTTACAAATCCTTCTGTTTGTATTGGATGGTGCTCTGAGTAAGGGAACTGTAAGTGGACGATTGGCAGACGCTGATACTTATGTTTTCAGTTCAGCATTGTCCCCCCACTTCTCCCCTCGCCTCAACAAGGTCATTGACTGTACTCGAACCAATTTTAATAAAATCCGACTTTACACTCGGAGTTTCTCCAGGGTAAAGAACAGCCTTAAAATGTGCCCACAATTTATCTCACTAGAACGGTTTGTAGACTACATCAATTTTGTCTGTAGAAAAGATTGACTCATTTTATTCTTTTCCAGGGCGACTCCGGAGGACCTCTGCAGTGCAGCCGGAAAGACGGTCGGTGGTTCCTAGCCGGCATCACTTCGTTCGGATCCGGTTGCGCCAAACCCGGTTACCCGGACGTTTACACGCGCCTGTCCTTCTATCTGCCGTGGATACGCCATCAGATCCAGAAATACACTCAAGAAGAACAGGAAAGGACATTTCGGCATTCACACTGAGTGTTTCACCAGTCGGCGAGCGGATAAAGAGTTTGCGGAACGTTTGACAATGTGAAGCGGTTGTCATTAAAAAGTAAATCTTTTGTTAGTAGTGATTGTGAACACTAGAAGTGACCTAAAGATTAAACAGTTTTGATTGCAGAGTAAATTATGTGAAACATGCTGATGGCTGGTTCAATGCCTCAACTAGAACTTGTACATTTGATTTGAGTAATGGTTAGCTAGCTTAATTTTTAAACCAAAGTTAAATATTTATTGTGATACGAGTGATTTGTGAGAACTATATTTGCAATTTGTTATTGCATTAAGAATAAGAATGTTTAGCTGTTAGATAAATCTAAATTGTGTTAGGGACATGTATTGTCACATTTCTAACTTGTTAACGAGATCAGTTATAAAATAAATCAACACTGAAAGTAACGAATCGTTAAACCATACATTCTTATATAATATGTACTTGTTTTAAAATAATGTTAGTTGGATCCAAAGTAGTACAAAAGCCCTGCCAGCTCCAACTAGTTTTCCTATAAGGCGGCTTTGTATAGGTCGGAGTTATTTAACGTATTGGAATAACAATATAGTCAATTTGTGTTCAAAAGAGACCCTAGCAGGAAAGTTTTGGGGTAGTTTTGATTTCTTCTATTTTATATGTTTTTTGGGGTGCTGAATCCGAATCTCAGGTTTGCCTACAGAATTTCGTGACGCAACATTGGAAATAATGCAAAAACGTATAACAATCTCATGTTTGGGCTATTTTCTGCTTATAACTCAAAAACTATCAATTTTTCGTACGTAATTTTCCTATTAGAAAAAAGTACATGAAATTTTCTACAAATTTCAGTCCATGGTTTCTTCCTCCGACGAACCGTTGGGGCTCGAGCGCTAATTTCGGCTGCCTCAGCAGAAACCCACTTTTCACGCCAAAACTCGAATTTAATATTAAAGACTATAATATTATCTCTTACTTTTAAGTTGAATACAATATAGACTGGTTTCAACTGTTCTGCCATCTCCAGTAATAAAAAAAAACCGTGATCACTGTCAAATGAAAGTGACAATGATGGGGGAATTTTTGGTGATTTTGATTTGCCTACACAAGAAAGTTAACGTTGTGTTTAGACATATGACATGAAATTTAGGCATAGCGAGAAAGTTTTGTATTTTTTGGGCAGGTGATTTGTCAAAGCGTAAAAGTTGTCGGAAAAAAAAAAATTATTTACATTTCTTTGTAAAATGCTTAGTTTAGCCTGTAGGCTGTGGTACAGTGACGAGTTGGTTTGATTGTTTTGTGAACCGGTGCACTGACAGCACCATCGCTAATCTACTGTATCTACAAGTCTTGTCATTCATTTTGTAGTGCTATTGCTTGTTCTATCACTATATTTTACCATACATTCATGGTCCGAGTAATTATAATTTAATAAAAATTGTTAATATATTAAAATTGTATAATAAGAACAATAACAGAATGAGTTATACGGTTTTGAAAGAAAACAACATTTTATTCAAAACTAGGGGAGACCCCACGTGCTCCGCACTTTAAACCCCAATGGAACCTTCTAAAAACATATGTTATGTTTTCTTTATAAAAAGTTGTAGGATTAATAACCCCAAAGTTAAGATGGTAAATAATGTTAAATGTTCAAATCAAATTGTTTCGTATATTTTATAACAGCAGTTCTGTTATAATAATGATTGAAACAACCAGCAAGACTCAGGTCTACACTTTAAAACCCTAACCTAACAGCTAGAAATACAAAAATAATTGCTTCAAATTTTGAAATCAGCTGTTAATGGAAATATTGGAGCAAACAGCTGTATTATCTGTTATTTTATTCAATTTGTTGCTATGGTAATACATGTAAATACATGTGTTGGTTTATCATTCTAGGCCTAACCTAAGAATTTTTTCCGACTAAATTTACAAATATTCAAATAAAAAAAGGTTTTTATCGAAATGAATTATAATAGGCTACATGTTAGTCAGGGATAGTGTATCTTTTTATTAGTAAAACTAATTTTTCAATCGGTTCTGTAGTGCCACAGATTACCCCCTACATACAAAAAAACAAACCAAAAAACAAACTTTACTTCTTTATAATATTAGTAGAGATTATAACTATAAAACAATCCTTGCCCTAGAATAGAACATTAAAAATCGCACAATATCCATCTTTAAATCGCAATGTTGCTAAATTTACTCACAAAAATATTCGCTAAATAGACAAAATTAAAATCAAAGAAAATTTAAAATATATTCCAATCAAACTAATAATTACTAGATCATACTAATTATTTACTGTGGTTCGGATTCCACGTAAAACTGTAGGTCCCGTCTTCATTAGCCTTAAGTGCAAAACAGTAGGACGTTAAACACCAAAAAAAAAAAAAAAAAAAAAACTAATTATTTACTGAAATACTATTAAACCTAGTCTGCAAACCTATAAAAACCTTTTTTCCTTAATTGGTTCACTTAAAAACCCACAATCTGCATCTTATATCACAACGTTGCTAACTGTACTTACAATACCGTAACGCTGACGCTCGGAAGTAGCGGAGTCAGACGTTTTCATCCCCACCACTCATAGGTGAATCGGCTTCAAGCCTTGCGCGACATTGCCAGTCTATAGTATTCCTTGGTCGCTGTTTATCGGTGCTTTTCGCCCTAAACAAAACCAATACTGTTATTACTAGTTACCAAAAAATTAACTGACTTTATTTAAGATTTAAAGTTGGATTTTTCGTCCAAAAGATTAAATTTACTGAGCTGTAGGCTCATCATCTGCGAATAAATCAGTTTTCCTTTCAATTTCAATTACACACTAGTTTTGAATATATTAAAAAAATGAAAATTCCCTACTACTGAGCCTTGAGGTCAGAAGACATACAGATCTAAAATAGAGTCTTTTAAAATAAGTGACCAGTATACTTTTAAGCAATACTTATACTATGAAGAGGGCTAATTGAATCGGCGAGCAGATAAAGAATAAATTCCAAAAGCTTGTTTTACGGGAAAATGAAAAAGAAACAGTTTATACATAAAAACAAATTTTGAAAGAAAATTTGCAGTAGCCCACTACCAAATAGGCTTACTTATTCTTTATTTAATACAATTAACACTTTTTATATAAGCTACAGCGGTTATAAACTTTGAAATATTACCTCTCATTCACTCAAAAAGAAATAATTAATAATTATAATTCATCATTTGAAACAAAAATTATTGTAATCCTATTACTTTAAATGAGCAATTCTTTTATCTATCTTTGTATCTGTCGCGGATCTCGGAAAACGGCTCTAACGAATTCAAAGAAATTTTGTATTTAGGTGTAGTTTTGATTTTTAAGTACACCCATATAGTTGTATTTCATGGAAAAACGCAATTTTTTGAGAAAATCTAATTTAAAAGTTGAAAATTTTTAACATAGGGTTTTATGGGTTGCCACGTTGGTTACAAAATAACAACGAAATAGTAAATAAATCGATCAAAACAGCTGTTTATAAACAAGCAAATTTATACTGTTTTAGCACGTTGGAAAAACGGTACCAGGAACTGGAACATACTTTCTCACAAACATATTTAAATTACTAAACAGATTCACTGCGACTTGTAGGGTGCACGTAAAAAGGTTTTGAAAAATTTTGAAGAACAACCCCCTTTATGGCCAAAAAACCCCCAAAATCAGTTATTATTATTATTATTACTAGCTAAACGAGAATTTTTAGAAAGATGCGGGTTTTTGCATATGGTAGGGCACATTAAGGGCTACAAATAAGCAAAATTTTATCAAAATCGTTAGAGCCGTTTTTTTATAAAAAAAATAATAACTGTTTTTATGGAGGTTTTTTGGAAATTGACCAAAAAGTGGGTTGTTTTTCAAAAATTTTCAAAATCATTCAAATCGTGCAGCTATACAGGCCTACTGGACATGTCTGGTGCAAATTTGGTTGAAATCGATCGAATAGTTTTCTCTCTAGCTTTGTATACATACAGACATTCAGACAGACATACAGACAGACATTTTGTAAAAACCACTTTTTTGGACTCAGGGGGTCCCAAAACGGATACTTCCACAAAAATCTCAACATCGATTTTTTTTGCGATCACTATACTTTCTCTATACTATAGTATAGTGAGAAAGTAAAAATAGAGTGGAATAGAATTAATTTAGATTGAGTAGCCTATTATCCAAAATCAGCTATTCATTGGATAGTTTTGAATTACTGTTAAAAAACAAGCTAATTTATACTGTTTTAGCACTTTGGAATTAGAATAAATTGGGCCTGATTTAACAATTTACTTTGTGAAAAAAAAAAGGTACGGTAAACTTGGCAAAGATGGATAAATTCTAATAATAGTCAATTTTGTAATATAGGCCTGGCTCATTTCTGAAACATAGTAACTTATTGAGGTTATGTTAATTCTGCAATAATTTTTACTATATTTGGGCCTGGTTTCAAAACTTTAGTTGACAGAAGATAGTAGAACTAGGACTAAAATCGTAATGAAAGCCTCTCACGTTTCTAAAGCATGTATTTGAGGTTATAATTAATCTTGCAATTAGGTCTTCTGTTAATATATTTAAGCCTGGTTTCATAATTTTACAAACCTTTGTACACACGAGCCAAAGATTAACGAGATTCTTTAGCGAATTTTGTAACTGCGAACGAAGCGAAGCGTCCCGGGGCAGAGCTCCTAGTGTTTATTTTAGGTAAAAAACAAGTACAACACAAAATAACAGCTGATGACTTATGGAAAACAAAAGCAACACAAATGTTTACTGAACTTTGCTACTACTAGCGCTCCTTCTACACTGTTTGGAAGAAGGGAACTATTCCTGGAATATTATCCTTCTTCCATTTTGTCATATATTTCAAACTATAATATTGTTTGATGAAACGTTATCCTTTTTGTACTCAAAAGCTGAAGTTATGTGTTAGGGACTATTTTGCTGTCGGTATATTTTGAAACTTTTGGGATATCACGACTTCTGGACTTCCGAACCCTTTTCCCGCTCACCGATTCAATTTTTAAGTCAGCTTCGGTGAATGAGTATTGGGTACGATAACTACTTCCCAGTGGTTGGCAATACTGGCAATCAGCTGTCTAACAATGACTAACGTTACTAGGCCAATAAACTGTAGAACATTGTTGTGCTTGTTTTCAATAAATATGAATGAAAATTTCTGTTTAATTGAATGTGTACTGCATGTTTTGCTTGATATAGAATGCGTTTTGTGTAATATAAAATGTGTTTTGTGTACAGTGTTTGACACTGCGAATATATGAATATGGCGGTAAGATTGAAATCTTGAATTACATAATAGCCTATATTTACAATTTAGCAGGAAAGTAACAAATAACAGAGTAAACAGTTTTTGGCTCAAGTTTACTATTCGACCCTATGCTAACCTAAGCAACAGAAATGCAAGAATAATAAAAAAAAACCTAAAAGGTTCTAACCTATAGTATTTAGTCACAGTAGCCTGTGTTTACCTGTATTCAACATTTAACAGTAGAATGTAAAAGAATGTCCTGTCTGCAAAAAATATTAGCCTAGGGTCGAATAGTAAACTTACGCCCAATGATGGTCTTATTCATAATTATTACATTCTCATTTGAATTGGTGGGTTGTAATTTTCGCCCAGATTCAACAATTGCAACTTTACTTCAAGTAAGTTATTCCACTACAAAACAATCTTAAGCTTTCATAAATTTACTTTGTATCAAGGAAAATGTTTTCCCTTCTGCTCTGTTTTGAAGTCTTTCAATATTTTAAACCAATCTTAAGAAAAATGATGCTTAGAATTATGTATGCCACCTTGCAATTTACATAAAACCAAATGGGTTTATAATCTGGGTTTTCATTTCAACCTTGGGATTAAGATACATTATTTCGTTTCTATAATTTAAAGCTTGAACTTTCTACTTAAAGCCTAGTTTATATTATTTGATTTTTGGTCGTGTCATTTTTACTTTTAAGGATATGTTGTTTAAAATATTGCTCGGGTGTTGGAATTGAAGTAAGAAGTAAACATACCTAGGCCTATATATTACAACTACAATGAAATAAATAGGCTCTAACCTACTATGTATTTTAATAATTGGTTTGGTTTGTAGCAAGATTGTTCTGTAGGCCTGTACTTAGTAATATGGTGCATAGCAGGACTTAATACAATTGCAGGCATTATTGGCTAAACTTTACAATAAGCACCCTGGTGATATATTTGCGATGACAACCTTTTTAAGAAAATAAGAAGTGCTACCAACTTAATACTCTGACTAGAGACTGTAATAAAATACTTCAGGCTTTAGGCTAGTTGTTTGCCACAGTGTGGTGAGGTGGAATTTTGTAAACTTTAGGTCCTAGTGACATTATTTAAATAAAAGCTTGCTTATGGTATTTTGGTGAAGCTATAACCAGTTTTAGTACATCTTTATTTACTCTTTTTTTTACAAAAATGTCACTACAGTTGTCTTTAAAAGTTGGTTAGTCATGGGACTGCTGTAACTTCAAGCAAATCAGACTGCACATGAGGCTCAAACCTAGTTAGTTGATGGTGTTTGGGTTTTCTATGAATTACACTATACCACAGGCCTAACCGGCTGGGAAAATAGGTAGACAAGGGTAACCTACATTGAAATGACAAATTTAAATTAAAGAACTTACATAATCATAGCATAACATAGGCCTATTGTTAAGTGATTTCAGACAGCTTAAAATCAACTTATGTAAGTCAAAACATTGTCAAATCTTTCTTTTTCCAGGGATTCCATTGTCTTTTTATGTTCTTCGACCCTTACCATAGAGTTAGTGTCCAGTTACCCTTGATTTTGTAATTCTGACTGGTAAAAAAGTTTGATAATTTTGTAAAGGTCAGTTTACAACAACCAAATAGCATACCACCAAGGTTTTGAATGCCAAATCTGTCGAAGGTATTCAAACAAAAATAATATTTTATACCGAAGAAAATATTGCTACACTTGCTTGTGAGTTTTAAGTTAGTGAAATATTAACTTACAATTTCAGATTTGCTGGCTATAAGTACAAAAGGTGTCCTGTAAGGTCTATATTTTCATTTATTGTTGAGGATGGTTTCTATAGTGTCAGAGATAATTTAGGGAAATGTTACATGGGTCAAAATATGGGTATTTCTTTATTTTGACTCCTGTAACTTAATTCTGAATTATTTCCACTCTTTACAGAGCATGTTTTACTACATTTTATTTGTAAGTTTAGACTTGCAGTGATATATTTTATGTGAAAAATAAGATTGTTACTTAAAACAAATGGAGCCTATTCATTATGTATGGAGTGAGGTTAGGACTACCTAGGCATCTCTTCCAACCAACTCCAATAAATAAAATTACACAACAAACGTTATAAATAACAACAATGACTAGGTGTACTACTTAAGTAGATAATGAAGATAAAAACAAGCATAATTTTGTAGTA
>JAGFPH010004447.1:9848-25120 GCA_018207615.1 Philaenus spumarius | reverse complement strand
GCTTGCACGCCAACCACCTTATTGGGAGAATTTTCAATACACAATGCGTTGCGTGCTTTGCACGCCAACCCCCGTATGGGGAGTGTTATCAATACACAGTGCATTGCGTTCTTCGTACGCCAACCACCTTATTGGGAGAATTTTCAATACACAATGCATTGCGTGCTTCGCACGTTAACCCCTGTATTGGGAGTATTTTCAATACACAGAGCGTTGAGTGCTTCGAACGCCAATTTCAAACCTATGCGCAATAGCGCGCGTAGACAGAATCATTATTTTAGCAAATCGCAGTACGTCCCCGTCTTATTTTTTTTTAATTCTTAAAGCGATTTGGATAGTTGGAGTTCGGATAATTTTGTAGTTTTACTGCAGTTTATTACCAACAAGTTTTGAACACTTAACACCAGACACCCTGTGTATCGGTATCTGCCATTTTAATATACGTTGCCATGACAACCAATTGTCCAAACTATCCTTTGAAGAACCCAAGTTTGTATTTGGAGAAGAAATAGCATAAAGAGTAATTTAAAAATCATTGTAACGGAATGTTGCTCTAATCAGTGGATTTCTGGCGAACTGTAAAAGCTTTCCCGCCTGGCGGTTGGAAAGATTGTAATTCAATTTTGCACAAACAGAATCCACGACTGGATTTAAATGAAGACTCGTTCAATCATCAAGGCAGTGAACAAAGTGTAGAGGTTATGTCACAGATTCCTCTTTGTTTTGATGTGATAACAATTTTTTTGACTTTATATTATAATTTTTACTACCTCGTAATGAATGGAATCTTAATTGGTGTGAGGCTATGAAAGCTCTTAAAATATTTTTGTAGACTCATGGTAACAAAAACTAACAAAACTGTTAACTACTATTTATACAGGGGTACTGAAAAGTCTGGAGACGGTATAATATTTCGTTTAAGGAAAATTTGAAGGTAGATGTGATTGAGGAACCTACACTATGTAAAAGTACTGTTTTATTAAGATGTCAAAAAAGTTAACCACCATTTTGGATCCGTCATCTTGAATGTAACTTGTGATACATCATTTCGATGTAGAATTTCAAAAGAAAACCAACGGTGAAATTTGCATATCCATATCTTTAACCGATTAAAAATGGCGGCCAAAAAACAACGAAATCGTGTTTTACGATTTTGCCCCTTTTACTTTCTCACTATACTATAGTGTAGAGAAAGTATAGTGATCGCAAAAAAAAAGATATAGTTGAGATTTTTGTGGAAATATCCGTTTTGGGACCCCTTGAGTCAAAAAAGTGGTTTTTACAAAATGTCTGTCTGTATGTCTGTATACAAAGCTAGAGCGAAAACTATTCGACTGATGTCAAACAAATTTGCACCAGACATGTCAAATAGGCCTGAATGGATGCACGAAAAACGGTTTTGAAAATTTTGGAAAAACAACCCTCTTTTTGGCAAAAAAATTCCCCAAAAATCAGTTATTATTTTTTTATAAAAAACGGCTCTAACGATTTGGATAAAATTTGGCTTATTTGTAGCATTTAATGTACCCTACCATATGCAAAAAACAGCATCTTTCTAAAAATTTTCGTTTAGCTAATAATAATAATAATAACTGATTTTTGGGTGTTTTTTGGCCATAAACGGGGTTGTTTTTCAAACATTTTCAAAATATTTTTTCGTGCATCTACACAGGCCTAATTGACGTGTTTGGTGCAATTTTTTTCGAAATCGATCGAATAGTTTTCTCGCTAGATAATAATAATAATATTTATTAGGTAATCTCCTTCTTTAATAAAAAATCACCTTTCCTACCCCACCCTACAAGTCACAGTGAATGTGTTAATAATTTAAATATGTTTGTGAGAAAGTAGGCTATGTGCCAGTTCCAGGTACCGTTTATTACTTTCTCCACCCTATACGTAGTATATGGAGAAAGTATTGTTTTCGTAAAAATGTTCGAATTTGAATTTTCAGTTGAATTATCTGTTTTGGTGCTCCCAGAACCCCAAAAAGTTGTTTAGTGCAATTATCTGTGTTGGTGCTCCCTGAACCCAAAAATATTTTTAGTGGAATTTTTTGTTTTGGTCCTCCCTGAACCCAAAAAAGTGTTTTTAACGTGGTGTCTGTCTGTCAGTGTGTCAGTATGTATACACGACCAGAGAGGACACTATTGGTCCGATGTTCATGAAATTTGGTATGTAGGTACTAAACCCTAATATCTCCAGGCATTTTTTCATTTTTTGGAATTTATAATTTTTAAGGGTAATTTACCCCTAAAAACCCATAAAAAACGACAAAAATGCAAATTTCTCAAAAACGGCTCTAACGATTTTGATCAAATTTTCAGTATTTATAGTGCTTAAGATGCCAAACAAAATGACACCACCCGCTTTTATCAAAACTTCGGCGTTTTATAATTATGGGGAAATGTTAAAAAATAAACAAGTTTATGTTGTCAATCTAGCATCGCGGCGACGGCCGCACGAGGTAGCACAACTGCAGCGAGCACGGCCACTAATTCAAAGGTCGCGCGATCGAATCCCGCCTGGGACAATAATTTTTTTATACGATTGACGTAGGTAGAATATTATTTTTTTTGTTTTGTTCTAAAAAGTAGTAAATAAATGATTAAAAAAATATTATTTTGATTACAGTAAGTTGGGAGAAAGTTTGTGTCAGTTAACTGATACCATTTATTTAGTTTGCTTTGCTCAGCGAAGCAGACCATAACCCAAGGCCGCAAGGCCGAGGTACAAACTCACTTTGAGTGGAAGCTGGAGGTGTAAACAAATTCTATTATATTTCGTGCGCACAGGCAACTATTCAGCTCCTTCGAGAGTAGACCAATTTCCCAAATAGTTGGTTGAAACCCTAAAACGTATAGACTTAATTGTGGAAATTCGCTCAACTCACGTCAGCGGTTCAGCTGCAAGATCGGATTATTATATCTTCTGTTATATCTTAATAGATTGATTTAGATTTGCACATTATCTTATGTTGAAGTTCGATTAATCCTACACATCTTTCTATTACATAAAAGTATTCCTGACATTCACGCAAAAACTCTGGCCATAGTGCGTATGCTTCAGGATTCAGGTCACCGCTACCTCCAACACCCTACAAGTGTCTCTGTCAGTGTATACAGTAATCTATTTGCATTTGGTTTTCCTCGGGTGAGCGGTGAAACCGCGAATCACCACCGTAGTTGGCGAGCGAAGCGAGCTTGTGGCAAAGCCCTCTAGTTTATTAAAAAGAAACAGCATGATTATGGCCTATGGTTTTGTTTTAAGAGGCTAACTTATTTTACACTTTTATCGTGTAAAACTCTGTGTGTGGAGGTCTGGCGTGCGACGCACTCATTGTTCTCCCGACTGGAATATAAACTTTATAAATAATTCGACCACGCAGCTGAACCGCTGACGTGAGTTGAGCAAATTTCCAAAATTAAATTTATAGACCGATATTTTAGGGTTTCGACCAACAATTTGGGAAATAGGTCTATTCACGACGGTGCTGAATAGCTGCAAAATGGTTCGCACGCCATTCCGCATATTGGGAGTATCTTCAATAACACAAAGCATTGCGTGCTTCGCACGCCATTCCACATATTGGGATTGTCTTCAATACACAATACACTCGTCCGAGCCACTTACAACCCACGTGCGACGTAGACAACCAACATGTGTACCAAATTTGGACCAAATCGGACTTAAAATGCGACCGCTAGATTGCGAACACACACACATATATATATATATATATATATATATATATATATATACATATATATATATGAATTTTAATGACAGCCCAAAACGTGTTCTGGGGACCATGATCGGTGCTCATTTGCTACTCCCGACCTTGGGTCTCACCATAAGGGCCACTGCAATAGCTCATTTTTCCTATGGAAATTCGCTAACAAGGCCAAGTCGCAGAGGGAAATACATCGGGTCAGTTTTGTAATTTTAATTCCTCTGTTTGGAACTGCAAAAGTTTAACTGTAGTTGCAGTCTTTTATACGTTTCGTTAGAAATACTGTTTGTACATTGCAATCATTTTATTGAGCTGGGATCTTAAAAACCGTAAAGTTTCCTGACTTGGGAAACAGGGGAACGATAGTTTTACTTTGGATTTATTCGAGAGAAAACATCGAGTAACGTCAGCTTATATTGATTTTATGTTAAGTGGTTTGGTTTGCACATAAATGTAGCGAAGCGGGCTGTGCACAGAATGCAGCTCTGCATTAAATGTAGTGAGTAGGACAGTTACAAAACATTTGTGGCTTTAACTTAATGCAATAGTTTTACTTGTACATTCCCGCCTGCTGTATAATACACTTAAGCAGGGTTTCCTAGCTCCGCACTTTTTGCGCAGCGCACTTCGCAATGTGGGCCTCTCAGCGCAGTGCGCAGTGCGCTGAGAAGTAGTGTTTTCCTAGCTGCGCAGTTGTGCTGCGTATTTGACCTTTTATCAGTTTAAAACTGTAAAAACACCGCTAACTCTCCCACCCCTCCTAATACCACGACACAAATGGTTTTTCATTTCCTTTGCGAGTGTATTTTCGTGCTATGGCGACTAACAATAAGCGGAAGCGTTTTGTGATTACTTTCGCTGATAAATTAGCTGCTACAGATAGCGCCAGTTAGGATGGAGCGCGAAGAGGGGGTGTGCAAGTCTCCTACGCCGGCACCCACCACATTTCCCCTCTCACGGCGGAGTACAGTCAGAGCCGCCTTACCTAATTCATGTCTGCTATGTAGTCGTGTTGATTGCATATCAACACTTTTTGGTGGTGACTGTACTAAAGACTCACAGTCGCGTAGGAGAGGGTAAGACGTTACAGCGCATGCTCAAGTGACGCTTCACGCTACTTGGCACTATCTGTATCAATGAAATCGAAAAGGGAAGTTTATTGAAAACTGTTGCGATTAATTTAATAAGTATATTGTGATGTACTGTAATCCTAAAAATGTAATTTTAACTTAAATAAAGAATATAAGTATAGCTTTCAAAGAGATTTTTGAATTCGTTTGACTTTCAAAACTGTACTGTTAGCTGTTCATGGCTTAAATGAAAAAATCGTTATCCGAAACGGTCCCCCCCCCCTTTACTTCCGTTAACCGGGGTTTTATTGTAGTGTATTATTACTACATAAATATATTCCTTTTACTATCTGTTTATCGTTGATTTTGGATTGGTTAAGGGCCGCCATATTGAATCTGATTCCTACAAGAGTAATGCTACATAATAAGTAAATTTTCCGTTAATTCGAGAAATAAATTTAAAAATTTGGTTTCATTTTGAAGTACTGTCATATGCGGATGTTGATTAACGAATTCATTTTCATAAAACCTTGTTTCGTTTTTTGACGAAAATAACACAAACATATGGTTAAAAGTGAAGGTATGGTTAGATTAGGTTAAGATTGAAATTGTAGCCAAATTAGCCGTTTTGAATTTAGGGACCCGAGACTTAATACAGACAGCGACCACAGTATGTCTACTTCTCGTCACAACTTCCCAAATAAAGAACAAAAAAGAATTATGTACCACTTTTGTTGATCAAAACGCCTATCTCCTGCCATACAAGGTACTTCTTCATAATGTTTTAAACTGTTTATCGGCATTATTCCACAGTATTGGATGATCACCGACGAGATCGATAAGCTGTTCATCCTCACTAGCCGTAAACTTATTAGACATTGTAGATATTATATCAATAATATTCACGCAACTACAGCACTCTCTTGCAAAACTAAAACTAGTGCACAAAAATAGCTCTGTTGCGCTCCGCGTTCCGCACTTGACTGCTCTCAGAGGAGTCGTCCAGTTGCGCAGAGCGCACTGCGGACCGTGGGGTGGTCTAGGAAAACGGCGCCGTTGTATTACATGTTGTTCAGTAGGCTCCGCAGTGCACTCCGCAGAATGTGCGGACCTAGGAAAACCCACTTTCAATGGGCGGTTAGTGCCTTTAAACGAAAATACTCAAACACGTGCTTAGATGATTCCATAGTTCATGAAACTTCCAATATAGTGCAGGGTGAACAAAAATATAAGCAATGTCTGTTACGCCTTATCGGTATGTGTTCTGTCACCAGAGCAAATGAGTTATAACGGAAAAAATCCGTGTAGCTCCCGAAATTTTGAGTTTTGCAAAAATAAATTTTTCTGGGCTACTATGGGTTCACGTTTTGCATCCGGGAGGCTGTTACACTTTCATCAGGTTTAGCAGAACTACAAGATCTGCATCCTCAAAGATTAAGGTATGTGTCAAGCGTGGATATGTTACATTTCCCCATAAAATTTGCCTGAGTAGAGTCATAAAGTTTCTTTAATATTATTAGGTTAAATAGGTCAGGAAAATTGTTGATATCTCTTTCTTGTTTAAATATAAATTCTTTAAAATAATTCGACCACGCAGCTGGACCGCTGACGTGAGTTGAGCAAATTTCCAAAATTAAGCTTATATGCCCAAGTTTTAGGGTTTCAACCAACAATTTGGGAAATAGGTCTACTCACGAAGGCGTTGAACAGCTGTCTGTGTGTACGCAATTAGTAGAATTTGTTTCCTCCTAGTGGCCTCGCGAGTTTGCACCACTTGGCTTCGAACCGTTTACTTTTACGGTATTTTACGTTTTGGTCGATTTTGGGGAAACCAAGCGAGCTATAAGGTCGCGTATAAAAACAAAATGTTCAGAATAACATTATACATTTATATTTTTAGAAAAAACTCTAAAAACATTTCATTCTCGTAGTAAAATCTCAAAAAATTGTTACTTCCGGTTGTTGGATTTTTTTGGCTAACGAACTCGTCCGAGCGACATAGACAACCAACACGTGTACCAAATTTGGACCAAATCGGACTTAAAATGCGGCCGCTAGAGTGCGAACACATATATACATATATATATGAATTTTAATGACACCCCAAAACGTGTTTTGGGGACCATGATCGGTGCTCATTTGCTACTCAAGACATTGGGTCTCACGATAAGAGCCACTGCAATAGCTCATTTTTCCTATGGAAATTCGCTAATAAATAAAGTTCATTAAAAGTAGAGTCAAAATTATAATAATAAAAAACTTCAATAAACAAATTATATTAAATAAAATAACGAAAAAGCCATTATTAAAATAATTCAATAAATAATACCTAGATAGTTCTGCCAGTTTGAAATAATAGAAAATGGAAAGGTTCTGTATTCAATAAGTTATTTTGTGTTGAAATTTTAGTTTGGTTTTTTAAATGACTTAATAAAGAAGGCGATATTATTTCTTTACAGAACAAGTTTGATTTAATTTTAATTTTACCTGTATTTGCATGTTCAAAATTATTTCTTTGGACTATGATTTGTAGGTTTGCACCTCAACCTTGCTCGACCTTGCCGCCTACTGTTATGGACTGCATCGCTTCGCTCGCAAGGACAAACCAGCTGATCCATCGGCTTCAGATCAGAAACTGTCCCCGCGGTAAAACCATACACGTGGATTTTGAACCGGGTACTTTTATGGTAGTTTATGTTTTTTCGATTTTGGAAGAACGGAACGGGCTATAAGGTCGTGTAAAAAAACAAAATGTGCAGAATAATCTCTTATATTTATTGTTTTAGATAAAAATCAAAAGATTTAATTCTAGTACGAAATAAACGGTACCAGAAACTGGCACATACTTTCTCACAAACATATTTACATTATTAACACGTTCACTGCTAAAGACGCACATGTGAGCTTGACACTAATACTATGAGAAGCGGCTGACGCACAGTGCATTGCACGCCAACCCCATATTGGGAATATTTTAAATATACAGTGCATTGCGTGCTTCGCATGCCAATCCCCGTAATAGGAGTATTTTCAATACAAAATGCATTGCGTGCTTCGCACGCCAACCCCCATATGGGAGTATTCTAAATACAAAATGAATTGCGTGCTTCGCACTCCAACTCCCGTATGAAACCCCAACTGTGACTTAATAATTGTATTAAAGTACGAGAGGGGATAGTACATTAAAGTAGGAGAGTAAGCAATAAATATTACTATTATTAGCTAAAGAGGAAACTATTCAATCGATTTCGAACAAATTTGTACCAAACATGTCAATTAGGCCTATACAGGGTGTTACAAAAAGGTTGGGCTGGCTGTGCTTTTTTATATTCTATGTATGATTCTAAGCTGAAAATGAAGAATAAAATTGTTTCAATTCTACTTTGTTTAGCAGCTGAACAACTTGTTTTATAAAAATTGTGTGAGACAGAAAAAGTTTTTAATTAATTTTCCCTTTCCAATAATACCTCATATGTAAAAATCGGTTAAGAAATAACTAAATTAACTTGCAAACTGAATGACAACTAATTTGACAGTACTTGAACAGCTGTTATTTAAATCAGCTGTTGTTATAATTAAAATGCAACAATGAACCTGACCATTAAACCTCATGTAATAAATGTAATCACAACCAAGTAAACACGTTTGTCAGATCCGTTTACAGTTGGTAGTGTGGAAAACATGTATTCTTTTCAAGAGATGACGGACATGCACCTGATGTATGGCCTTGCAAACTGCAACCGTGCTGATGCTCGTCGTTTGTACGCACAAAGGTTTCCAAATAGAAATTTACCAAATGAGAAAACATTTGTAAGACTTCATGATCGTTTTAGGGAGACTGGATAGTTTGCGCCCTTGATGCGTGACTGCGGTAGGCCCAAAACCACTAGAACATTATACGTAGAAGAGCGAGTGTTGGAAGCAGTTGAGCAAGACCCTAGTGTGAGCACCAGAGGAATGGCGTCAGCAGTGGGAGGCGTTGACCACGTGTCTGTTTGGCGTATTTTGAAAACCCAACAATACCACATTCAAAGAGTCCAAGAACTTCTTCCGATTGACTATCCAAACAGGCTTGCTTTTTGTACCCTAATGCTGGAGAAATGTGCTCGCGACCCTTTATTCGTTTCGTCAGTGATGTTTACCGACGAAGCTGGTTTTAACAGGCATGGAATTTTAAATTATCCCAATACACACGAATGGGCAGAGGAAAACCCTCATACAATAGTGCAATCAAGGCACCAGCAAAACTTCTCGTTCAATGTATGGGCAGCTGTTATTGGTGATGCGTTGATTGGTCCTGTATTTCTGCCACAAAGACTGAACGGTGAAAATTATTTGAATTTCATCCGGAATGAGTTGTTTGTATTGTTGGAGGACTTTCCTGTTGCCGCAAGGCAACGTATGTGGTTTATGCATGATGGAGCTCCTCTGCACTTCAGCATTTTTGAACAGGCAATTTGGAAATCAGTGGATTTGGACGTGGTGGACCAGTACCTTGGCCACCCAGGTCACCGGACTTGAATACAATTGATTTTCATCTTTGGGGACACATAAAATCCCTGGTATACACACGTCCAATTGATACAATTGAAGTTTTACAACAAAGGATAGAAGAAGGTGTAAGACACATTACGGCTACACCAGGACTCCTTGAACGAGTGGGAGTACATCGACTGCGGCAATGTGTTGTCAGCCATGGAGGACATATCGAACATCTGATTTAGGATGCAATCATTTTGTAATTAGTAATTTCATTATAATTCTTTGTTATTGCCTAATAAAATACTTCTAAAACATTGCATTGAAAGTATCTTGTTTTGTGAATACTACAGGCTTCTTTATCTGATTCTTTTCCGTTTCAAATACTACTGTCAAATTAGTAGCCATTTAGTTTGCATGTGAATTAAGGTTAATTTAGTTATTTCCAAACAGTTTTTTACAAATAAGGTATTATTGGAAAGGGAAAATTGTTTAAAAACTTTTTTCTTCTGACACAATTTTTATAAAACAAGTGGTTTTTTTTAGATATTTGTTAAAATAAAAATTAAATGGCCGTCATTTTTTAAATAATGAAGATAATTTTAAAATATATTTTTCTTAAATACTATCTTCTAACATGAACCCGTTTACCGTGTTTTGTAACAATCGTAAAGGTAACCAAAAACATTGTTTTATGGAAAAAACAAAATGGCGTCTAGCTGCTAAAGAAAGTGGAAATTGAAAAAATGTTATTCTTCATTTTCAGCTTAGAATCACACATAGAATATGAAAATACATAGCCAGCCCAACCTTTTAGTAACACCCTGTATAGACGCACGAAAAAAGGTTTTGACAAATTTTGAAAAACAACCCCCTTTTCGGCCAAAAAAACTCCCAAAAATCAGATATTATTATTATTGGCTAAACAAGGATTTTTTTAAAGATGCAGTTTTTTGCACATTAAGGGCTACAAACAAGGCAAATGTCATCAAAATCGTTAAAGTTTTTTTTATACAAAAATAATAACTGACTTTTTGGGGGTGTTTTTGCAAAAAAGAGGGTTCATTTACAAAAATTTTTAAACCCTTTTTTCGTGCATCTATACAGGCCTAATTATCATGTTTGGTCCAAATTTGTTCGAAATCGATCGAATAGTTTTCTCTCTAGCTTTGTATACATACAGACAGACATTTTGTAAAAACCACTTTTTTAGGCTCAGGGGGCCCAAAACGGATATTTCCACAAACATCTCAACGTTGATTTTTGTTTGCGATCACTATACTTTCTCTATACTATAGTATAGTGAGAAAGTAAAATGTCAAGATAGAAGATTGTGTGAATATTCTCAAAAGAAGCTTGAAACAGCAGATATTTATAAAATGTTTGCGATAAAATTCAAATCTCTTTTGGAATATAGAATAAAACTCTTTATAAAACTGTATCATATAATTATTATGTAGGTAATAAAAAATTCAGACACACTTTATACTGAACACTCCAATCAGTGCCGTAAGGCGTTTGTCTTCCCGCACAGAGAACTTAATTTACAGAATCTAAAACATTCATTTCGCAACCAGATTTCCTCCGAATCCAATATACCCCTCCTCCAGCACATTGAGAAACGAAGCGTGAAACTGCCGCGGTAAAAGCAAATGACATAAAGCATGAGATGGATTGGAAAGGCGTTCAATGGAAGCGTTCTATTTGGGTGCAGTTTGTAACTTGGGCAGAAATTGATAGAATAAATACTATACGAACATTTTAGGTAAAGAAAAACATATGCAACAAGAAAATTTGTCTTTTTAAGGTTAAATTGTATCTTCTAGTTTGAGACTTGAGTGAAAATATTTAGATGGTTTTTTTTTTTTAATATACAATACACGGTGTCCCGCAAACATTCTACCAAATTTTACCACGTAATTTGCAGGTCATAACTAGCGTATTATATAGTACTAACTGACCCGGCAATGCTTCGCTATTCCATAATTATTTTGGTGAAATAAATGCGACAAATGATGTTGATTTTCATTTATACCATTTCATAGCTGCATGCCAAATTTCATTCCAATTCGTACAGTAGTTTTAGAGAAATCGTGATTTAGTAAGTTTGTCCCCCGCCCAAGCCCGCCGAAAATTTGTTGTAAACCTTTCTTCGTTAGCACCTAAGGCCCTAGAGGAAGCTACCTACCAAATGTCATTCCAATCCGTTTGGTGGTTTTCGAGATTTCGTGATGAGTAAGTCAGTGGTACTTGGATTATATATATATATATATGTATATAGATAGATTTAAGGTTGGGAATGAAACTTATTGACACAGCAAACTAAAACGCAATTATCTCAGAAACACACTTGATGCAGTTACTGTTTTTCCCCCTCTATGGCCGTAAAATAGAGTCGATAGGAAAGATTTGTAATATATAGAGAATCGAAGGATAGATTTGTAATTTAGAAGGTCCGAAAGTGCTGACCTCTGGTAGGGGATAAAGCAACTAGAGACATTTAGTTCTAGTTTACCTTGGGGAAAACTTCGAATGTACAGTGTGATTTTAATAAAATCTGTCCGAGTACAGTCAGTGACCTTGTGGTGGCGCGGGGAGAAGCGGGGGGGGGGGGGGGAATCCAGAACTAAAAACATAGGCCTCAGAGAATGCTCATCGCCCACTTACCTTCCTCAACTCTAAGCACCATCCAATACAAAGATAAGGCATTGTAAATAAATAAAACTATGGTGCGTAACAAATGTTTATTTACTAATAAAAGACATTCTGTCACGTCATGGCATTTATAATTAATTTGTATTAACCTGCATTAAATGGAGCAGTTTTTTTTTAATGTGTTGAAATAACACCTGCAATTTTACGTAGTTTACATAGCCCACAGTGAAAATAATGACGGTGCATTTAATGGACTCTGTTATACCGTTATCGATTGTTTGATAATTTTGACCATTATACAATTCGATTGGAAATCAAACGGGCTACAAAAGTTAAAATATTAAAAATATACTGGATTGTTTTCTACAAATTATAATATAAACCATACTTGAGTTTCAAAATTTAGGTATACACTCAATGTAATAAGTAATACCTTTATACATGGCAATAAAATATACAAATTACAATTATTTATAGGCAACATGGTAATACGAAGTGCGTGTTTACGCTGTTACACGCAAGGTATAGAAGACCCTCAAGTCTGTCCAGGAGGGAAATCCCACTGCCTCCTAGTGGGAAAATAATAGAAATCAGAAAGTTAACTAATAAACTGTATTTTTACTTTCTCACTATACTATAGTACAGAGAAAGTATAGTGGTCGCAAAAAAATCTATGTTGAGATGTTTGTGGAAATATCCGTTTTGGGACACCGTGAGGCCAAAAAAGTGTGTTTTACAAAATGTATGTATGTCTTAATGTCTGTATGCATACAAAGCTAGAGAGAAAACTATTCGATCGATTTCGAACAAATTTGCACCAGACATATCAGGCAGGCCTGTATAGATGCACGAAAAAAGGTTTTGAAAAACAACCCCCAAAAATCTGTTATTATTTTTTAATAAAAACACCGCTCTAACGATTTTAATAAAATTTGCCTTTCTTGTAGCCCTTAATGTACCTTATCATATGCAAACAACAGCATCTTTAAAAAAATTCTCATTTAGCTAATAATAATATCTGATTTTTGGCAGTTTTTTGGCGGAAAAGTGGGTTGTTTTTAAACATTTTTCAAAACCATCTTTCGTTGCTTCAATATAGGCCTAATTGACATGTTTGGTACAAATTTATTTGAAATCGATTTAATGGTATTCTCTTTAGCTAATAATAATAAAATTTATTACTTACACTCCTGCTTTAATGTACTATCCCCTCTCCTACTTTAATACTATTAATTATGAAGTCACAGTTAGGGTTACATACGGGAGTTGGCGTGCGAAGCACGGAATTCATTTTGTATTTAAAATACTCCCATACGGGGGTTGGCGTGCAATGCACTGTGCGTCAGCCGCTTCTCATAGTGTTTCTCACATGTGCGTCCTTAGCAGTGAACGTGTTAATAATTTAAATATATTTGTGAAAAAGTATGTGCCAGTTTCTGGTAGCGTTTATTTCAAATAGAACTGCTTTATTTACTAGGTGAAGACTATTTTGTAGTTATTTTCTCATTTATTCCACTTGTTATTTATAACTGACGATAAAGTGCAATTTTACTACTTGCAATTGGCCAACACAACTTTGTTGTTTGATTAAATTCATGTTTCTCACATCATACACATTTTTTTCACTTCCCAACTTGTACATAGGAAATCAGCTGTTTTCTAACACCTAAGCTATTTTCCAGGCAATTCTGTTAACAGTTAATTTCGTACTTTGAAATAATGTGCATCTCTAATTTTTAGGTTAGATTATTTTAGGCCGTAGCCAGGAAAACCTTTCGGGGAGGGGGGGGTGTCAGGTCAGGACCGGGGATTTTAAATTAAACCCTTTTAACACGTTCACTGCTAAGGACGCACATTGTGAGTTTGACACTGAACACTATGAGAAGCGGCCGACGCACAGTGCATTGCACGCCAACCCCATATTGGGAGTATTTTCAATACACAATGCGCTGCGTGCTTTGCACGCTAACGTCCGTATTGGGATTACTTTCAATACACAATGCATTGCGTGCTTCGCACGCCCACCCCCGTATTGGGAGTATTTTATGCGTTGTGTATTTTGAAATTTAATTTGCGCTATTTAAACCTAGTATTAATTTTTACTGCTAAATTTCGGGATGGGGGGGGGGGGTTTGACCCCCTCTGGCTACGGCCTTGTATCTGGGGTAGTATTGGCTCTCTTTTGTTATTTTATAATTTATTGCATCAAAAATCTAATAATTGGATTTAGGCGTTTAATTTTATTTACCACCAGCGGACTCGGCAATGCTTCGCTATTGCTTGATTTAATTTCAATGCTAGTGGTTCCATGTCGTCCTTTTGACTTACGTAATTGAATTGCAAACGTTTTTTTTGAACATAAAGTAATAATATTATTAAATAATTCAAGCTTTATTATTTGTAGGAATTTAGAGCAATTTATTTGCATTATATAGAGATAGCTACCTTGTTTAAATCTTTTTGTTTGTAGTCATTGTATTCTCTAAAAAATATGTGTAAATCGTGAAAATTTAGTGAAATTTGTTGAGTAGTTTTTGAGTATATTTTAGGAAGTTAGTTTAATTTATATGTACTGTATAGGGTTAGCAACCCCGTTTCATCTCCGTAGACCGTAGTAATTGTAACGTATAAACACTCTTGGCAATTATATGGATAACGAGTGAAATGTCTAGTAAAATCTGTCGAATAGTTTTTGAGCTTACTGAGGCCAAAGAAACGAAGAAACAAGGAAGACAAGTTTACAAAGAAGTAAAGAAACTAAAATTTTGTAGCGAATTTCCATAGGAAATATGAGCTATTGCAGTGGCCCTTATGGTAAGACCCAAGGTCGGGATTAGCAAATGAGCACCGATTATGGTCCTCAGAATACGTTTTTGGGTGTCATTAAAAGTCATATTTATATATGTGTTCGCACTCTAGCGGCCGCATTTTAAGTCCGTTTCGGTTAAAATTTGGTACACAAGTTGATCGTCTACGTCGCTCGGACGAGTTCGTTAGCTAAAAAATCCAACAATCGGAAGCACGTTTTTTGAGCGGAAGTAACTGTTTTTTGAGATTTTTCCTACGAGAATTAAATTTTTTTAGAGCTTTTTCTACAAATATAAATGTAGGATGTTGTTCTGCAGATTTTGTTTTTTTACGCGACCTTCGCTCGGTTCCCCAAAAATCGATCAAAACGTAAAATACCATAAAAGTACCCGGTTCAAAGCCATGCGATTGATTTTACCGCGGGGTTGGCGTGCGAAGCACGCAATGCGTTGTGTGTTGAAGATACTCCCAATATGGGGGTTGGCGTGCGAAGCACGCAATGCTTTGAGTATTGAAGATACTCCCAA
>JAGFPH010004446.1:90065-109128 GCA_018207615.1 Philaenus spumarius | reverse complement strand
AAGACCTCACTTGACCGCACTGTATTTCATTCCGTCGCGTGCTGCACTCTTTATCCTGTTAATTGAACTTTATACTGCCTATTGACAGTAATTGTCATTTTAGATTTATAAATTATTTTATTTTTTAAGTTGTATTTTCTGAAATATCTAAATAACGTTTGAATTTACTTTTTGTTGCTGTCAAGTTATTTCCTATAAACAAAATAGATCTACACAGATTGAATTTACTGGCCATCAAGTACATTAAATACAGTTGTATTGTTTTCTGTCTCCATACCGTTTTGTTTTTGTAGGTTAATGGCTACTTTCAATTATTATTATAACCTAATTTTGTTTCAGAATATTTTGTTTGACATTACTTTTAAAATATCTAGTGAGATATTTTGCATTATTGTATTTTGTGAACTAATTAGATAAACTAAGTATGACTGATCCTAAGAATTTCGGTATATAAGCTAGAGAAAATAGGCATTTTATGCAAATTATAAAATGGTAATGTAGTCTACCCCCTTGCAACATTTTAAAATCATAATTTTTTATTTACCTCAGATTTATCATATGAAAAGAAGTAGGATGGTAAGTTGAAATAATATAAACCATAATTTTTCAAAAAGATTAATTAGGTACATATATTATGAACTTTAATTAATAATACGGGGAGTTATGGACATGTAAAACTGGTAACTTACTTAATGTAAGCTTCTTTCAAAACTGTATAACTCTACAACTATAAAAAAGAAATTTATTAATTTGTTCATTATAGATAAAGTATATATTTTAATAGGACACTTTCAATATTGCAATAGCCTACCTCATATAGTTATCGAAAAAATAACTATATAAAAGTAGGGGTTCAAAAAACATTTGGGAAACATTTTTTTCCATAGGCTATGGATATCAAAATATACATAACTTTATGGAGAACAGAGCATTGTATTTAGTTTTTGAATAACGCTATCACTTTTGGAATTATTTAGCTTTGAATGATTTCCAAAATGTTAATAGGTACAATATTTAAATTTAATTAATATGTACATCATGAGATGTAGTATTAAAAGAGGATTATTTACTGAAAAATGTTTTGAATAATCTTTAACCGTTTAAAAAATGCTCTAGTTGAAAAACTATTGAATAAAATTACACGAATATTTCACACTTTTAAAGACGAGAGTCCACACTTTCATTTACTTTTTTCTCCATTAAGATATCTCTGAAAATACACATCTAATCAAGTAAAAACTGTTGATTCAAAGAAAATAAATAACTTGTTTTGTTTGTTAAATAACATTAGATGTTTTTAATGGAACCAATTTACACGTATTTAGGAAAATAACTGAAAATAGAAGTTTAAATAGAATTTTCCATACCTCCAGCTTATAATCCAAAAATAGCATGACTTCTTTGGGGGACATGTATTTAAATACTTGCTCATATAAAATAAGCATGCCCTGATTTCTCATATGGTTAGCCTTGACTATGGTCTAAACTTGAAAGCTTGCAGATCGGGAATCGAGAAAGTATTTTTATTTTGTATTGTTATTTTTATAAATAAAATATGTTTCTAACTTTTGGTTAAACTTATTTATGGGGAATGGGGGGGGAGGGTTTGTATTGTGGAGCGGTGAATCGGATTTTACTATACTAAAAAAAGAGGAGAGGAAGTTGAGGCTAATAGAAGATAGCGAGGAGAAGGCGCTTAAAATAACTTTGGCCTGGATCGTAACGAAACATAAATCCGACCCTGTTGACAAATGCGTGATTAATGGCTTAAACAAACAAAGGTAGGAACTAGGAAAGTTCCACTAAACAAAGCTTTTAATAAGGCAAAACCGATAGAATTTTCTTTCACCTGCTAGAAAATGATTTTAAAGCTAGCAGGGGTTGGAAAGGATGAAGGAAAGGAATGCCATTTCTTTTAAAAAAATGTCTGTGGAAAAGTGGATGAACAAGAAACAGATGGCTGCTAAAGACATTTTTATTATTGATGCAACAGGTTTGTATTTTAAATGCATGCCTAATAATACATTAACTTTCAAGGGTGAATGATGCAGTGGGGCAAACAAAACAAAGAAACAATTATACTGTTATTCGAGGCTAACATGGATGGCTCTTAAAAACTGCCTTTGATTATAATAAAATTGGAAAGTCTTCCAATTTTCAAAAACATAAAAACTGAACCAATGACGTCCATACCCAAAGACAGAGGAATGGACTCCTTAATCTCTATACCCCGGTCTAGCCCCCTCTAGAAAATATAATATGGGTGCCCATGATTGAGCTGATGACTATTTAAAAGAAAAACTTACCATCACACTCCCTATTGATTCTGTAGAACTTTTGAATGGCTTGGATCCGAATTTGCAATATGGAGTGGGCGGCAGAAGTAAGATGAGGAGAAGGAAGGTGAGGACTATTACTAGACAGATAAAGATAGTGGTAAAACCATGATAACTCAGGAGACTAAGGAAAAAGAGCATAATGAGTATGAGCAATATAATATCTACCCATTAGTGCAGACAGAATGCACTAAACAACAAATGTTAAAAATCAAAGGAGCTTCATTATAATCTTGGATGCCCCACTCTGTGAGATTGTTAATTATTTCTGCCATTCAGGATATCAACCTAGATGCCTGCATCAATGATTATAATACTGCAGTACTGTTTGCTTGGAATGGCAAATGGAATGGACTTCCAGCATACGAGTGAGAAACAGCTGCTTTAAATTACTATGTCTCCAAGTATGTTATCTTGAAGAGTTTCATAAAAAAAAAACAGTGACGTAACAACCGGGGGAGGGGCAAGTAGGGCACGTGCCCTGGGCACTACTCTGGAGAGGGCGCTATTTTGATTTTGACAGTTTTCTTTTAATAACATATGTTTCAGGAAAGACAAAGTGAAAATCAAACCGTAAATTTTTATTGTCAGTTAATAGGGGAATTAATTTTGTTCTTAAAAAACAACATATAAAAAAATAGTGGTTTTCTAAGCTCTGATGTGCAAAATGTTCTGGCACAAGAGTAAACTAATTATGCTTTCATAATTTCGGAAGACGTCTGATGAGTTTGTATAAGCTCGGGCAAACTCAAGCTAATCCTGTCTTACTTGAGAGCTTTGATGGGACAACAAAGACTAAACAATCTAGCTCTACTTGGCATTGAAAGTGAGATGATTTTGAAAACAACTGATTTTTAAAATATAATTTGCTGCAACCAAATCTCGGAAAGTACATTTTTAAACTAACTGTACCATTATTTTTTAACAATAACGAGATGAAATATGTTGTAGTTGTATTTTCTAAACAAGCTCAGTTCAAGCATTGGTCAACATTTCTGCTGTTGTTAAATAGATTTAAGTTAATGTCACCTATCAAAATACAAGTTGTATTTTTGGTAATATTACTGTAATAGCGTTCTAAAGCATCAATAAAAACACCAATATCACTATCATGAGTTCTGTATTGAGCTAATAAATTGATCCCTAACACATCCCCTAGTTTGATTTCTCAAACTCCGGCAGATAAAGATTTATTTACATAAATTATCGTTCCGTCATTTTGGTTTCTTTTGTTAATAGTCCTTACCATATCTTATATCCATCGATATCAACACCAATTATTTCATCGCACAACCAACATTTCGTAAGGATAATTAAATCGAACTTGTGATTAATAGAGTCTAAATATATGATCAAGGAATTAAAATTCTTGGAAAAACTTCTGATATTAGAATGAAATATATGCAATGTAAGAAACTCGTCTGTATGGACAAATCTACTATAATCATAACAATTGCTCAGCTCGACACATTCAACATTACCAAACAAACCATCATCCACATTGTCTTCCATTTTGGAAATAAGTAAAAGGAATATTTAATGTACGTTTTAAGGCAGTTTGAAAATGAAAATCAATATGACAAATTATTTAAGAAGAAAAAACATGCCAAGTTGTAAACAAGAAAATCTTTACAAGAATAAACGTTTATCATTTTTTTCGATAGTTGAATCACTTGATCCTTTCTGCTTTCAGTATGATACTCTGAAAATAAGAAGACGATAAGGTGGCCTGGAAGAAGACACTCCTTTAACTGTAGTCCTGTTCCACTGAACAAATTACTTTGCTATATTTTTATCTAAAATAATTTTAAGGTCCCAATCTTTTTGGATTGTGACTATGGCCTTGGATATGTTCTTTTCTCAGTGCTGTTAATCATAATCAATAACTAATTAATTTGTAAATAAAGTTTGCAGTTGAGATTAAATAAATATAGATAACGTACATATAAGTTTCTGGGAATAAACATAATTTCTGAAAGTGGGCCTCGTGTTTATTTGCAACAAGGTTGACATCAAACTGAGATAAGATAATGTTCAATGTCAGCAAAATAATTATGTATTATGGAATCAGATGAGTATGCATAGTAATTTATTTCAGTTCGAGCTACAATATAACTTTTACGATAGTAATAAATAGTTCATAAACAATATTATGTGAAGAAGGATGTGATTTATTATTGATAATATTGAATTAAGATTTTTAAGAAGTGGCAGATCTAGAAACTTATTTTGGGTGGAGCATTTGCATGATTAATGATGCAGTTTAGTATAATAGATATCATTAACTTATATAAAATTTACAGCTATTTACAGTTCCTAAAACTAATACTAATACAGTACTGTATAACTAGTACTAGCTGTATTTTTATTAGATGAAAATTATTTTATTACTTATTTAAGAAATAATGAAAATAGTGTTATTACATAGAAAGATAATTGCAAATTTTGCTATTCATTAATTTGTATTTACAAATCCTGATATTATACAGTAGAACTCCAATTATCCGGATTAATTGGGACCGGACCCGATCCGGATAATCAAAAATCCGGATAATTGGATTTTTCTCGAAAAAAGGCCGTTTTTAGGAGAAAAACGTAAACAAAACACAATAAAGAACATTTACGATATTTATTATGAAAAAACAATATCAATGACAATGTTTACATTTTACGTAATATTTACAAACAATACTAAATCACTGCAAAATGCATTATTTTTTTAACAAACCAGGCAGAGTCAGCTACCTTTAATCGATTCCGAGCCGCCAAGTCTCGCATCCGTTTGACTATGTTCTTATTCAAATCTGATCCGGATAATTGGCGATCCGGATAATTGGAGTCCGGATAATTGGAGTTCTACTGTATGTCAAAAGAGCTACAAATTATTATTTTTTAAATGCTATTTATATAGATGTCACTATTTATTTATCAGGACAAAAAATGACAGTAATACCGTAACAACAAAGATCAACATGTACATAATTTCCTAACAGATAAGAAAAACCATTATACCATTGGTAGGAAACAGTGGAAGGAATGTACATTATTACCAAACACTATTACCAGACACCACATAATGTAAACAATATTTTTCATTATTTTTTCACAAAAGTTTAAATCAACTAATGTTTTCTTGAAAAGAATATAAGTACCTTTAACCCCAAACTGTTGTGTTGAGTTTTATAGTCACTTTGTATTTACAAATAACAATTAACAAATAGAAAATACAGTTTGGAATATGATTTACTAGCTGATCCGTGCGAATATTTTGCAAGTTGGGAGTAAGCCTAAATTTACCTGATTTAATAAGTTGATTTAATTCAGTTAATTATGTTTATTTATTTATGTTGGTTTATAAATAACAGTTTATAAAAATGTATAACGCTTTAAGTTCATTTTAATTTGATTAATTTGCATTATAGATTACACTTGCATATAGAATGTAAACAATCTAACTAACTCTGTTATTCTAGTTAAACCGATTATTAATAGATGGCACCTTTCATTAGGATCCATATGAAGTACCTATTAATATAAAAGTTTTTTAATCAATTTTTTTTACGAAAACATTAATTTTAAGATATCTATCTATTTTTCATCAATAGTTGGGAACATATATACAATGATGCTTAAATTATTAATTTTGATGAAGAATTAAGGTAGGTATCGCTTGGCGACAAAAAAGAAAAATACATTTGAGAAATAATATATAAGGATTTTTAGTGAAATCTCACTAGAATGTGTTTATCTGCTTTTATAGTAGACAGCTGATCATGATTTTGACTTATTTTCCTACACAACAACAACAAAATGTAACATTTATGAAGTAATTATTATTAAACCTGTATAAGTGTGCTCGTTTTTAAACCTTGTACTGTGGTAAAATATTTTACTAACAATAAGACGATAAATTTTAAAATGTTCTTTATATCAAATGCGGTTAGGCCTAAATTTTTGACGTGTGTACAGAACAAAATGGAAAATCCGGTAGGCTGTAAATATACTTTTATATGTGTGTAATAATAAGTCGTTGCCATAGAGAAGCACCGGATTCAGAGCTAGTATTTTTTTAAATAGGTAACTTATACAGTGTCATATTTTTTAAGGAGACAGTGAGGACAATATTTAAGGATAACACACTACCTGAATACATTTTATAAACTTCTTTAGCTTTATATAGTAGAGTCCCGCTAATCCGAACTAATTGGGACCGAACACTGTTCGGTTTAGCGGGTTAGGCGGATTCCATAAATAATATCAACGTATCAAAGTATTGACATGTTAGTGGGTAAATATTGTGCGGGGACATCTGCTAATATCAGCTCTATACAGTGTTGATCGGCTTATGAACAGGTTCAATGAAAATCGAAAAGGAAATGCATCAAACAAAATTTCATACTCCCACCCGGTATTGGAGGCGTAGATTTGTCAAACACGCCAATTTAGCAGAAGGACCTTGTTACATCCCTGCCTTTAACATAAGCGAAAATTTTACATTAAAATTTACATTAAACAAACAGTTTAGATGGCGGTCATTGATTACTAGGCCTATATATTGAAACAAACTCAGACCTAAACTTACTTGAAATAATACTTTTATAGTTAAAATAGAGATTTTTAAGTTTCTTTCTTCTATGGAAAATAGTCAAATAAAATACAATTGAAATGAAATATAATGGAAATATAGAAAGGTTATTCATATTTAGGAATTATTAATACTAAGAAACCATAGTCAAATTGTGTTTTATTATTTATTTAATTTTTCATGAATACAAAACACAGTTTAAACAAAACATATCACTACAAAATTAACCCCATTCCCTACCCAGAAAATAAAAATAGAATAAAAAGTTATGATTTATGTATGTTTTTAAAACATTTTTTAGTAAGGATGAAAGTGATGGTGTCCATGGTGATGTTTTCCATGACGACCATGACGTCCACGGCAAGCGGATCCATGAGAAAATGGAGAGCCATGATTGTTAGGTCCATGATGTTGCCCACACATTGGTGGAGGAGAAGTAGATGGACTACCACATCCTAAAGAAAGAGAACGGCACATATGTCCTAGTGAATGGCCTCGTCCACCATGGGGTCCATGATGGCCTTTGTGTCCATGTGGACCATGGTGCTTATGTGGACCGTGGTGTCCGTGCTTAGAGTGGTGCCCATGATGTCCATGAGGCCCTTTATGATGCCCATGTGGTCCATGATGAGGACCATGTGGACCGTGATGAGGTAGGTGTGGGCCGTGATGATGTCCATGTGGTCCATGAGGACCTAGAGATCCACGTGGCCCATGGGGTCCAGGTGGGCCAGGAGGTCCTTGTTGCTCTGGGGATGTCTCGTGAGAAGAACTTCTTGATCTGCTGCACATTGGTCCGCAGCTTCCTCCATGGCCACTTTCTAATCCATGTGATACTCGAGATATAATCTGCATGATGCTTACTTACCTGGAAAGAAAATTATAATTTATTTGTAGTAAAACTGAGATGGCATTAATAGGCTAACTAACAAATTGTATCAAATATATGAATGTATATTTGTCATATTTAAAAATCTATATTGGTTCTTTGTTTTGAAGAATCCAAAACATTATCTAAAGAAATAACTACCTAATGCTGTTAAGTAAATTTTTTTTTAAGACACAAGAATATTATCTGCAGGTTTGCTGTTATAGTAATGAATCAACTATTTAAGAGTATCATTTCGTGCCATAAACTTGTTTTTGTTTCGAAGTAGCTATATGGAACTGGCACAGTTATTTGACATATTAGTCCACTTACACTTACATGTGCGCATTTGAAATATTAATGGATTGCCCATTTAAACAAATTATTTCGAAAGGACGGACACAGCTTGATATTTTGTGAAAACATTACATACGGTATACATGTACGTCATCATTAGAATAAATCTCTTGTAATCAAAGCACTTACTATATAATATTGTTTAATATATGACTATTAACATTAAGAATGTATGCAGTAACATACATTGTATACAGGAATTATTGCCCATGTAGAAGGTTACTATAGTTCCTAAATATCGACAAAGATTCAGCAATCCCTGATAAATTGTGAATTTTGAGATTATCTAAAAGTCTTCGTCATATTATATTGTAGTCATTGTATTTCTGAAGAGGTGAGAGATGGAGTTCTCAAAGTGGTAGCATTAGATTTAGGATGTCAAAAATAGTATTCAACGACACCAAACAATATTACTTTTAAAACACTACATATGTACCTAAAAATATATTATTATTATAATACATATACACATATCACTAGACCCGGCCTTAGCCAAAGTCTGCCCTGCATATCATTTCATATATATATATATAGTTCATACTATTTTTATAAATATAAATAATTATACATTGGTTTATATATAGAGTTTGAGCAGTGAACTAACAAACAAACAAAAAACAGAAAGTTAAGTTTTTCTGCAAAATTTACAAATAAAGTTGAAATTGCTCAAATTTCTTTACGGTTACAGATAAATATGTAAAGTATCACATATTCGTGAAGAAAATTTAAAACTTCCTTTCTCATAACTTTACTTATTCATAGGAAGAAAGGCTGATGAGTTAGTTATGCTATTCAAATAAGGCAAAAAACATGACGCAAAAATGTTTTTTTTTTCAATAATAAGCGAGTGTTAAGTGCGGACTTTCGGAAACTATGCGAGATAGCGAAAAAATTAAAAATCTTGTGGCACATTTTGACAGCTTTAATTTTGTATAGATTGGTCTTATCGCTATGACACATAGTTTTCAAAACATAAGCGAAAAATGGAACAAAAGAGCCCTTCTACGTCCTCCCCTGTAACCCGCTCACCTCTTAGGAGTGGGGACTTTTTTAAGTTTACCTCCTAACTAGTTCAAACAAAGTCCCAAAGTCAAAAATTGTGTTCCTTCCATGTCCCTCTACAACCCCCTTTTGAGCATTCATTGACTGGACAATTGCCTTCACAACAAAGAAATTTGTTATGAGATATACAAAAATATTGTCTTTTAAGTATAAAATAAAATAAGTAGTTCAAATCAAATTAATTAAATCATTTTATTTGTTAAAGCAATATAAAAGAAATAATTTTATTAGTGCTACCATTGTAGTGATAAATATTAAGGCTACTTTATTATTTTTGTTAATGTTTTTGGTAGTCCACTAAAACATACTGTACTTCAAATATTTCTTGTGTAATTATAAGAGAAAATCATAATTACCGGTACCTACTATAGTTGTTTTAGATTGTGTTTATTCCTGTTACCCAAAATGGAAGCAAAGCAAAATTACGAAGTTATAGTAAAATCAAGTTATTTTAAAGACATTTATTAAAATTAAAATATTCTTAGGCCTATTTATTAAATAAGTTATTTCATTTCATTGAGCAGAACAATGTTTAAAATTATTATTCTTTGTACGACAATTATTGCAAGTGCTGTGATAGTGTTCCCTCCAATTGGACTTCAAGTTTACTTGGTTATATTTGAGTTTTGAGTTGTTCGGTATTTAATAATGTCAGATTTGGATAACTCATTTTGAAACTCAGAGTGCAGTAAATAAAACTGACTTTATCCTATGACTATAAGATGATAGCAGTAACCATTGCACCATTTTATAGAACCCCCATGAATCATGAATTGAAAAACTGTCATTGCTAACCAATTTATTTCATTGGAAGTAAGTACCTTACATCATGTATATTTTTTTTTGTTGAATTCTTATTTTTGAATTTAATTTCATCATTATTTTGATAAACAATAGAAGGAAATAACCTATACTGAAAATTTAAATTCAATTATATCTAATATAAAGATGTACTTTTTTTAATACAATATAACAAAATGAAACATGCAATTAAACATTTTTAAATGCCTACCCCTTTTCAATAAAGTTAAAAAAGTTGTATAACCCAACCAAAGTTACACATTTGGTCAAACTATTTCTGTGGTTTTCAGTTCTGTGTGCATGTGTGTGGTTAGGATTTAGAATTTAAATGGTAATGTTGACAATAACAGGACCTCGTGTTTTCATAATATTTTGGAAATAATAGCATACAAAAAGTAAATGTGAAGAACAATTAATTATATGTTTTTAGAAACCATGACCGATGTTTTCAAAATTAGTAAACAATCGGCACAATTTGTAATGAGATTTGCAAGTTATTCCCAATTCCATTAGAAGGTAAGTTAATGAGGAAGGTATATTTCATTAAATGAAATTAAATGACAAGATCGGAAATTGTAGAAATGCCTGGTCAAACAAAAGTTGACCATACCAAATTTAATTTGGTAGAAATGCCAAGACAAAACAATTACTCATCAACACTCTTCATAATTTGGGCAAGAAAATCCAATAGTAAACAAACAACAAAATCTCATTTTAGGAACTTTTCAGAATCGATATTATTTAATTAATGAAACCAAATTGGTTAAGGAAAAAGAATTTCCGCTAAATGACAGTTTAGCCTTTTCGTTAGTTCAGTAACCTTGGTATAACAATGGGCAGGAAACATCTGATAGTTAACAGCTGATAACAACTGTCATTACGCTGTCATGAGTGTTGCAGAAAAGGTTAAATCACTTAGTTGTCAGTTGTCAGAAGTAAGTTCCGAGTTAATTAGAGAAGCCGCATCTAAGAGGCACTGAACAAAATTATAACAGACACTATTCATTTGTTGGAATAATATTTATTATTATTATTATATTATTAGTAGTAGGATAATTAGTTTTCCTAATAATAATAATTAGTTATTATTAGTAGTCTATATACTTATTACATATATATAATTTATATTAAAAATAATTCGACCACGCAGCTGAACCGCTGACGTGAGTTGAGCAAATTTCAAAAATTAAGTTTATATGCCTATGTTTTAGGGTTTCAACCAACAATTTGGGAAATAGGTCTACTCACGAAGGCGTTGATCAGCTGCCTGTGTGTACGCAATATATTAGTGGAATTTGCGCCTAGTGGTCTCGCGAGTTTGAACCACTTGGTTTCGAACCGGGTACTTTTATGGTATTTTACGTTTTGGACGATTTTGGGGGAACCAAGCGAGCTATAAGGTCGCGTAAAAAAACAAAATGTGCCGAATAACATCCTAGATTTATATTTTTAGAAAAAACTCTAAAAAAATTTCATTCTCGTAGTAAAAATCTCAGAAAATAGTTACTTCCGGTCAAAAAACGTACTTCCAGTTGTTGGATTTTTTTTGGCTAACGAACTCGTCCGAGCCACATAGACAACCAACACGTGTACCAAATTTGGACGAAATCGGACTTAAAATGCGCCCGCTAGATTGCGAACACATATATACATATATATATAGCCTATATATATATATATATATATATGAATTTTAATTACACCCCAAAACGTGTTCTGGGGACCATGATCGGTGCTCATTTGCTACTCCCGACCTTGGGTCTCACCATAAGGGCCACTGCAATAGCTCATTTTTCCTATGGAAATTCGCTAATAAATACAGTTGTGTAGTAAAGCAGAACACCTGTTAAAGCTGGTCCACATAATTTTTTGCTTTGTTTTGATTTTACTAATAAAGTTTATTTTCTTGGATACTGGTTTCAGTTATTAATCTACTTACTTTGTAAAAATTAAGTCGCTTTCTCTTCAATAGGTACCTATCGAAAATCAAAATCACCCGGATGGATAAGTTTTGTTTGGATACATTTGGTCCTAAAATGTATTTTTAACAAAAAATCTACTACCAAATGTTCAGTTATAAAGAACTAAAAACAAAAGTCTGACAAATTTAGTTTCAATACAAGGTACGCAGCGTATATCAAATCACCCATGTGGTACATGAAGTGAACAAATGAATCCCTTTAAACTCTTGATTTAAGAGGAACCCCAATTATTTAACATTTGAAGAATCTAAAGAAATGTGTTTTCATATCCCAAAAGAAATATTTTAGGGGGAGTAGTGGTTGTGTTTTTTAAAAGAAATTTCATAGGTTGATTATTTTATAAAGTAAACAGTAGAATATACAATAAAATATCATCTTCTTCTTCCATACTCACTGTCAATGAAAAAAGACTACGTACAACCACCTGTACATCTTAACTGTCCCAATCACAAGCGTTTTCTCGACTGTCGTGTGAAAGTCTCTCAGCGATAGTCGCATTGCAATGTCGCATAACGGTCCCACATCCTACACGCGATTGTGGGTCGTGTGAAACATCCCCTAACCACCAAACTAAGAGCTGTTTCACACGACCCACAATCGCGTGCAGGATGTGGGACCGACATGTGACATTGCAATGCGACTATCGCTGAGAGACTTTCAAACGACAGTCGAGAAAACGCTTGTGATTGGGACAGTTATGGTTATGCGCAGGTGGTTGTACATATTTTTTTTCATTGACAGTGAGTATGGAAGAAGAAGAAGAGGATATTTTATTGTATATTATACTTCATCGAGCTATCCGACGTCGTAGAAAAGTCTTCAGGCACTACTGGGTCCATCCTATTGCGAGTTCTCGTCTCCTCAAAAGTCAGTTTTATTTACTGCACTCTGAGTTGCAAAATGAGTTGTCCAAATCTGACATTATTAAATACCGAACAACTCAAAACTCAAATATAACCAAGTAAACTTGAGGTCCAATTGGAGTTAACACTACCACAGCGCTTGCGATTGTCGTACTGAAGATAGGGGGAGCGTTGGTGTCCGAGCCAGTGGTAACACACGCGCAAGGAAAATAATCGCAACCACAGCAGGCGACATCGTGTGAAAGTATCAGTGCCACTGCCATGCCTGCCAATGTATTTAACATACACTACGTTTGTGGTACCACAGATCAAAAATAGTAGCTCCCACATACGAATGTGGTCCGTGTGAAACCGGCCTTACTTTCTCACTATACTATAGTATAGAGGAAGTATAGTGATCGCAAAAAAATCGATGTTGAGATTTTTGTGGAAATATCCGTTTTGGAACCCCCCGAGTCAAAAATTTTTTTCCTGTCTGTATGTATGTCTATATATGTATACAAAGCTAGAGAGAAAACTAATCGATCGATTTCGAACAAATTTGCACCAGACATGTCAACTAGGCCTGTATAGATGCAAGAAATAAGGTTTTGAAAATGTTTGAAAAACAACCCCCTTTTTGACCAAAAAACCACCAAAAAATTAGGTAATATCTTTTTTATTAAAACAACGGCTCTAACGATTTTGATAAAATTTGGGTTATTTGTAGCCGTTAATATACCCTACCATATGCAAAAAAAACGTATCTTTCTAAAAATTATCGTTTAGCTAATAATAATAACTGAATTTTGTTGGTTTTTTGGCTGAAAAGGGGGTTATTTTTCAAAAATTTTCAAAACCTTTTCTCGCGCATCTATACAGGTCTAATTGACGAGTTTGGTGCAAATTTGTTAGAAATCGATCAAATATTTTTCTCTCTAGCTAATAATAATAATATTTATTAGTTATAATATTTATTAGTTAATCACCTACTTTAATATCACCTTTTCTCCTACAATTATGAAGTCACAGTGAATCAGTTTAATAATTTAAATATGTTTGTGAGAAAGTACGTGCCAGTTCCCGGTACCATTTATTTTGTGTGTATTGAACATTGAATTTTGACAGTTAGGAATTTTTAATGTAGGCCTACTTCATTTTTAATTTATTATTATTGTTCATTATTGTTAAATTGATGTACATTAAATTAATAACTTATGATGTGATTGTTTGTTAATGTTTAATTTTATTCAACATTAAAATTTGATATTTAAGAAGTTAAATGTACTTTTCTTTATTTGTACTATACCGAAATCAGCTATTTTCTATACCTGTTCATAATTAGACAAGTAGAGCTAAGTCCTTATTTTCCTTACACTACACGGAAAACTTTCTATGTACTGCACCATACATTTTCTGTGCACCAGATCATTTTATAAATAAGAACAAACATATAAGTTTTATGTAATGAATTTAACAATAATTCGTTTATTTAAGAGAGGTTAGATCCAAATTACACATAAATAACATGGAAGAAACCATTGAGCCAAGTAATGTTTTTATGAGCACATATCAAATACAGAATCAATGGGAGGTATGTCTAGACATACATATGAAATAAATCTGTCCTAAATACACTTATTAAGCAAATGATTAAATATCCAAAATAACACGTATTATAAATATTAATTTCAAATAGTATGATAATTGTTTAGAATAAACTTTAGTTACGTATTGAGTTTAAATTCTTTTTTTAAATAAAAATCTGTTAAGATTAAAAGTAGGCCTACTATGTTACTTTTTTGGTGTAGTATAATGAAAAGTATCATACCCATCCGGTAAATTTTTTGGGGCTTGTAAATTAATAGGCTATATACTATAGTTTATTTAATTTTTACATTAAATGATATGATTCAATGTAAATAAATGCAAATATCTTCAGAACGGTTTGAGATATGGATGTGTGGTTTTCACCATTGGTTTTGCCTTAAAATTCAACATTGAAATGATGTATCGCATTACCACTTTCCTAAAAAAAAGTTACATTCAAAATGGCGGACCAAATTTTTGACATCTTAATAAAATAGACTTAGTATTTTTAAATACAGTAAGTTCCTCAATCACATCTACCTTCATAATTTCCTTATATACGAAATATTAAGAAGTTCTCAGACTTTTCACTCAACCTGTGTAATAATTACATTGAATAAGTATCGTTACTACACTTTCTGACTTCGGAGGATCTCGTATCTATTCAGTTTTTTAATTGTTTAATGCAGTAAAACAAACATGTTGCATTGAATTATTTATTACAATTATTATTTATTATTTACTTGTGTTATTTATTACATCCACTCTGAATTAAAACAATGATAATCTGTTTTATTCTATTCTATTTAAAAACTTCAAACTACTGTTGACCAAACCGGCAAAATATGAAGACCTTTTTAAATATGTAAAAAGAAGAAAATAATCCAACAACAAACAAATTTAATGATTAATTCATAGCATTTTCCCAAAGCACATTACTATTTAAGCTTTCTAAATTTCAAGAAGGGAAATAAAGACGAATGTCATTTTTTTAATCCTCACTTATATATTTCGGAAGTGCTTATTATTGATATAAATAGATTGTCTTATCTTAAAAGCAACACTTGATCAATGAACTAATGAACTTGACATATGTTTGAAAATAAACAAGTGTAGCCTAAATATTTTGTAATGTCTACCAAGACCAAAACGATATCAAGGTGAAGTCAGGGCATAATAGGCAGAACGAAGCAGTAAACTAAACTGATAAACTGCGTTGTAAAATTAATGATCCATAAGGGTTTTGTACTTTTTCCTTTTAACGTAGATTATTGCCTTTGATATACCTAGTAAAGCTTTCGAAATTAGCTATTTCCCCCTTTGAAGAGTTCTAGCTAGACAAGTAGCCTATCTGGCTATTTACGAATGTTACGCTAACAAACTTAGAAGACAATAAATTTATTAAGGGTTTATTCTCTAGCTTTAAGGAAAGTGTAACAATCAACCTTTTTTTAAGATTTTGTTACTACATTTTTACCCCTTAGCAGAACACGACGACATGTCAAACTTTGATATGGTACTTTTCGTATAGACTATGTTGTAAAAAATAAATGTACATATTTTCAGCTCACTAACTTTAAGGAAAATATAACAAAACATTTTTATTGTTTTAGGGGTTGTCACATTTTTACCCCTTAGGTACATATTACACTATCAAATAAATGTCAAATTCTTTGATCAAAGATTTTATATCAAAGAAATTTGACGATCCTTTGACGAAATAATTCGTTCAACAAACTTTGATGGATCTTTGACATGTTGTAAACTTTGACAAAGATTAAAAAAAAAGAATATGAATAAAGTACTAAAATATCATATAACGCATTTTTTAGGTGACCTCCTAACCTCAAAATAATAATATACGTTTTTCATATTATATATCCCTTATGTTCCTTTCATTTTATATTTATTTATAATACGATGGCAAAATTGACATGGAGTGTTGCCGCTATGAAAACTTTAATTTTACATTATGAAAAAGAATATTGTTTGTGAAACATTCACACAAATAATTACAAAAACCGCAATGTAAGGCAAAAACCTTTAGAACAAATTACAAATTAATAATGTGTTGCAGTCTGTAATATTGGGGTTGGCAGTACAGTAAGTTTATGTTTTTTATGACTATAAATTAGGTATAAATTTACCTGTTGATTTATAAATCAATCCGGGAGCTATATAACAAAATGAAATTATGTTTTTTGTAAAACATTAAAGAGACTTTGATTATGTTTACTTTAATGTAAAAGTACATTTACAAGTTTTTTAAAGATTTGTTTTTGAAATCAAAAACCCGTTATTACATGAATTAGGATCTTTCAGCTATAATTTTATAATAATAGTCAATAAATAATGAAAATATAATAAACCAAAACATAACCCCAAAATAATATCCCAGTTGATCAAAGAAATTGTACAGGTGTAATATGTATTCTTTGACAAATCGTTGTCAAAGATTTCATCAAAGATCTTTGATCAAAGTTTGACCATATATTTGACGAATAACTTTGATAGTGTATGCCCCTACGCAACATGCGACAAAATGCAAATGTAGTTTAATTTTTCTATATTTTTTGTAAGAAATAAATATAGGCCTACAAAATTTCAACTCTGTAGCTTTAAGGAAAGTATAACAATTAATATTTATTGTTTTAGGGCTTAAATAAAAATTAATTCTAGCCTATGTAACTCAGGGATAGTGAAGCTTTTTATTAGTAAAACTATTTTTTAAATCGGTTCAGTAGTTCCAGAAATTACCCTCTACATACAAACAAACAAAAATTTTCTGATTTTAATATTAGTATAGATTACATTGATGTTCAAAGCATCTTTTTAACGTGACAATTATAAATTTCCTTTGTTGTATTTTCTAATTGAAACTATAACGGATTGTGCATTATTTTTACAGATTTTTAGATGTACTGGTTGAAATGCTAGAGAGGAGGGGATATTTTGAATTACTTCGCTCATATCCTATCCCAAAATTAAAATAATTGAATGGTATGTTTCCCTGAAAGGGGGGTGCAGACAAATTACACCAATTGAGAGGGTTTTGGCGATCCTCGCGGTCCCCGGTCAAACAAACATTACGTACACTTACGTTTAGGCGTACAGACATTGACATACTAACGAAAAATGTTTTATTACTATTAATTTGTTTAATACAAACAAATTTGATGGTTATTATATGTTTAAGTTATGTGTTATTCTGTGGTTTTGATTTTCTGTTTATCTTCTTGTCAATTATATTTCAATTTCAGAATCTATTCTTGTAAATCAATTTGGGTTACAATTGTTTAGGCTTTGGAATCAATTTTTAATATTTTGTATATTTACGAAATAAGTTGAATGCATGATTAGTTTTTTCAAACCAGTTTCTAACCATTGTGCTCCAGTAGGGTCAGGCAATGATAACCAATTAAGGGTTTAGCCTTAAAAGGCATGTTTATTTGCATTTAAAATATGTATTGAACAATATACAGCTTGGAGTGCTAAAATGTTTTTTGTTCCCACTAACATGGCACGAAGACTAACGGAACATGAACATCCCATAACAAACATATACATTTCTTTAATTTCTCTACAGTTCTGTATTTTATTCAAAACGGCAAAACCCCTTCAACGTAAAGTGTCATTCGAAAAACAATGTAAAATGACGGGACTAGATTCTGTGCTACATGAAAGAAAATACAAAGCAGATAAGGGTTCATACCAGGTGTGGATACCCCTATACCCCGGGGGGGGGGGGATCCCGAACTGAAAACATCAGTCTCAGAGTCTGCAAATCGCTCACTTAGCACCATCCAATACAAAGATAAGAAATTGTTAGTAAATAAAATTATGGTCCAGTCAATGAATGCTACAAAGTGGGGTAGCCTATAGAGAGAAATGAAAGGAACATAGGTTCTAACATTTCAAGAATGACTAATTACTTCTACAACCATTGTAATGTAATTATGTGTTTATTTGTCATTCTTAGAATTAACATACGCCTACGCAGACTTTAATTTAATTATTTAAATTAATTTGATAATGTTAATTGTATTTAACATGTTAATTGTATTTAACATGTTAATTGTATTTAACACTCAAATTAAATTAAAATACGCAAACATCAGTTGTTAAATTTAAAATGTTTTAATTTAATGTACAAATCCGCCAGTGTGTCCCATCTGGAACCACCGATTTCTCGATGGCAACATCCTTCTCCAAAATAATTTATATTTTTAACTTGATATTATTGTTTTAGTCAGTACACAGTATACATTGAAATGAACTAAGACATATATTATACTCTTGTGGGTTTTTTTTTATGAAATTAATAAAAACAAAATATCTGCAACAGATTGCAGGTAAACAACAATCAACGGCCTAAAACTTCATAATTTTGTTAAAGTTTTAAAATGTTTAGATGCCCCCCCCCTCCCCCGATCTCTTGGAACGTCCCATACCCAAGATTATATTCTGAAGTTATAACCCCCCCCTCCCTCCCGCCTTAAAATGTTGTGTGTATTCGCCCCTGTTATTATTAAAGTATGCACCCAACTCATATATATGTATATTATGCGTTAAACGTATATAGGCTATATTAAACCGTTTTCCAAATTAGGCCTAACGGTAATTTTACTAATATTCTAGTT
>JAGFPH010004446.1:72802-88000 GCA_018207615.1 Philaenus spumarius | reverse complement strand
TTTCAAAACCTTTTTACGTGCATCTATAAAGACCTAATTGACGTGTTTGGTACAAATTTTTTCGTAATTGATCGAATAGTTTTCTCTCTAGATAATAATAATAATATTTATTAGTTAATCTCCAATTTTAATAAAAAAACTCTCCTACCCCACCCTACAAGTCACAGTGAATCTGTTTAGTAATTTAAATGTGTTTGTGAGAAAGTGTGTGCCAGTTCCTGGTACCGTTTATTTTTTACAGCTGTAAGTATAAACTTATACAGACTGAAACTAAACACACACATACTAATATTTAAGTCATAACAATTACAAACATATAAATATACGCACTGAAACTAAACACACACATACTAATATTTAAGTCATAACAATTACAAACATATAAATATACGCACAATATCAACTTAATATATGAAACAAAAGGTGTAGCTTTAGTCAATATTAATCAAGCAATTAAACATTTCAAAGAACTTGTTTGTAGTATCTGTGTTTGTAAAAATAAAAAGGAAATTAGATGATAACACTTTTTAAATGTTTAAATTATATTTTAATATAGTCAACTATTCAAATCCTATATTAATTACGTATATTATTTATTATTATTATACCTGTATAACGTAATAAGAAACATTGTTTACGTACAAATAGGGTATTTACAAAGAAGCAGTAAATGCTACACAGAATGTTTCTAAAATATGGTACCAAATTTCTAGATCATCTTCCTTACGTCAAACTTGAAGAAATCAGTTCATATCCTCCATTTGGATTTTTTACAAAAAATATTGTAATTTAAATAGCTCTGCAAGAGAAAGAGAAATATAAACCTCGTTTTCTTAGACGTTGAAAAGGAACAATATTGTGTCTCTTGTAATTATCTACAACAATGTAACCGTGTTTGAGATATTTCAGGTAAAGAAGTTAAATGTCCGCCATTTTTAAAATATTTGAGTTAAAATCTGTGTTTTTGTAAATTTGTAAATATTTATATAAAAAATACTAATATACAAAGTCTAAACTCAATATCTTAACTACTTTCAAAGGGATACTACTAAAAGGGTTTTTATATGCATATCCGCATGTGTGATTGTGTTTCTTCTTCGTGATCGTAATAGCCATGCATTTTAGATTTGTTTGTTACTTAATTATCTTTAAGTTTTAAATATAGGAATGTAATTATTTATTAAACGTCAACATCTTGAAAGCGATTAGTGCTTTTTTATAGTTGACTGTATAAAAACATATTTACAATAATATAAAATGTCATTTTAATTCGCTTGCCATATTTTTGTGATAGTAAATCCAAATTCGATTCATTTTTAAATATGTGATTGCTTTATTACTAGAAAGGTTTTTCTATTTGCAGTTGATAGTACGAATATAATAACAAAAGCATTACCACTGTTTTCTTATATACTAGCATGCATAGGCGCAACACTTATAAAATCATAGTATAAGTAACTTGATTCAAACGTTTGCTGTCTTACTTAAGAAACACCTTATATTTGTGTCAATTTTACTTCCATCAACAACTAAGCACAGTTTTATTGTATCTAAACAATTCGATTTTTTTAAATTTTAAGAAATATTGTAATAACATTACCATTATAATTTATTACAGATTGCTCTAGTGACTATCATGTTCTTATCAAATGTCTGTGTTGACTCCTGCGCACCACATAACAGACATCACCACCACAGGCGTCACCACTGCCCTCCTGATACCGTGATCTACCCAGCGCCTCTTCCACCCCAACCAGGGTTCTTACCAGCTGCGCCGATGCAGCCACCTATTATAATAGAACATTTTGACGGTCATCATCGCCATCACGGTTTCGTTCCACATTTACATCACCATGGCTCACCGTTCCATCACCACGGTTCACCGTTCCATCATCATCACCATCATCACCATGGTCATCATTGATCCCATAGTAAAATATAAAATTTATTATGCATTTTTTGACTTCGTATAAAACTAGGAAAATATTACCTGAAGAGAACATATTTTATAACGTCAATAAAATGTAATAAATTAAATATTAAACGTGTAGCCTACTTATGTGTTTGTTAATATGTCAAACACAGCTTACTTGTATTTTTATATGTATATTTGTATATAATTGTATTTTTTTATTTCAGAAATTAAATTATTAAATAAATTTTATAATCATAAAAACCTGTATATGCACATTCTCTTTCTCTGTACATTCTATTGTTGTCCCTTCTCCATTTTTCATAGCAATTAAATTCTACTTCTATATAAATAGCCTATACAGGGTGATCTTCTGAAAACTTATATTATTAAAATTTATCCACGTTAAGTGAAATCTTAAAAATCGATTTACAAAATCCCTAAAAATCCTAAAACCTTTTCTCATCGTAACCCAACCTATCTCAAAAATTAATAATAGTCACATCTGAATGGCGATACTTAAAATAATAGCCTTTTTAAACCATTTATGTGATATGAAAATACCTCCAAGAGGACTGTTGGTTTTGACTCGACCGCATTACAATTCTCTTGTTCGAGTTAAGACATCTGTAAAGAATATCTTTATTTAATGTGTGTTTGTTTGTGTGCAGTTCTTTGACTTTATTTATCAATATAAGAACATATTAAACTCAAACACACAACATATTCCAGCAACCTTCATTTCTTGCATAAACTACTTTTATTTATGTAAATAGCTATAGTTGTATTATAAATGTATTACTTTAAGGGAGTTATAAATAGTTTGAGTCATAGTTAGCCTACAATAATTTCTGTACAGTATTGCAACCGCTTAAACAATCGTGCTTCTCCTTCTGATGAAATTCTATTTTCGGAACCAAGTTCTACTTTCTCTTACAATCGTATTGTAAACAAGGATTACCTAATTCGATTTACATCATCCCGAGGTGTTGACTCATATCTAGATTAGATATAGCCAATAGTGCATCAGATCCATTATAACCAGTGAGCCGTTTAGTAACCAAATACCTATTCTGAAAGACTTGTCATGGCTACCTTGGTAAGAAGTTATAATTTGTTTTAAAATGTTGTATTATATTGTGTATATATATTTATGTTATCAGTTCAACAGAATGTTTCAAACGTTTGCATTTAGTTTTAAAATAGTGTAGTTACACAAATTTTCTTTTGTTAACTCTAAAGATTAAGCATAGAAAGTAAAGTTATGTTATTATCTTACCTGTGTCATGGCGGCATGGCCTTGTAATATAATAGGCCGATGCCCGTCAATTAAACTATACATTCAAAGGAGTTAAATAGTTTTAGTATAACACTTTTAGTAAAAGAATTTACAAAATTATGCAAGCCCCTATGAAGATCACGTTTAAAGTATTCACATTTAAGTTATATTGATGTTTTAATGTTCTCACTTCGACTCCATAAGATTAGTAAAGGTCAGAAAGTAGTTAATGACGGTAAAAACCAATGTTACGACGTTACGAGTAAAATGCAACATATATTATGACAATCCAAACTGTTCTCTGTAAAGCTCAAATACCGTCATCTATTTTTCTTACAATCTGTTCCAGGAAAAGGAAGTTTTACTTTATAATTTTAAGATACAGAATTTCTTTAGCGATACTATCCAAGTCAAGACCTACCCAGTGAGTATAGTATAAAAGGGCCTTGGGAAGCGTGAGATGTGTCAACTCCCTTGTTTTGGCAGAACCAGGGGAGAGGGCTGCAGCCCCCGCCTTTGGGTTATTTTATTTTTGTTTTGTTTAATCGTCTAAGTGGCAGACTGCTCAATTGAGTAGTCTCAGACAATACAACTTGTGTAGACTATTTCACCCACTAATTACTATCCAATCTCAATAAAACAAAAACTATTGGGATTGAAATGTTTTAAACTTTAACTTTTGTAGTTCAAATTTCTTCTAAAACGTATATTTACTATATGTAATCATCGTTGTAAAATTATAGTTGTCTAAAGCCGGATTTACATTATGTAGCAAAATCTGCTGTAGGCCCTATAACTTTTGCTATATGTAGCAGTTACATATAGCATTATATGTTGCTATATATGTATATAAAAAATTTTGCTATATAACTTCTGATTTATAGCAGGTTTTGCTACATAGTGTAAACCCGGCTTAAATCAACTGTTACCGCGAGAGAAAGCACAAGCAAAGGACTCAAACTCTTCACTTTTTAAAGGCACATAACCGTTAGACAGACTTGTTTTGAGCAGAAGATAAGGACACCATTGGATTCGTCAAGCTTTGAACTTCCTACCACTGCTTTCCAATTATTCATTTTTCTTATAATTTCTTAAATATGAAGTTTTCTGTAAACCCTTACAATTTTACAGTTTTCAACCTATGAGAAAGCACATATTTTGCAATCAATGTATCTATTACAAATCGATATATTTGTATAATGATTGTTATATCGATTTGAAGTACAAGTTCTATATTTTCGTTTGATATAAGGAAAACCTCGTTTAGTGATCCGAGGCTATTTCTGGTATTTCCGCGAATCTGGAAATATGTACATTTTCAACATCCTTGGCGCTTCAGCCGTTACGTTTTTCCAGTCTGGCTGGAAGTGTATACTATACGTTTGTGAGAGTTTTATTTAGTTGTTCTAATTTAATGAAACAAAGTGAAATAAATTTATAGAATAAAGCTATTTAAAATTTTCAAGTATACAGTTCAATTCTATGATTTATTCTCTACAATTTGTTATAATAAAATTCAATTTTTTATGTAAAACATATAATCCTTAATTCCTATTCAAAATGGGTGCTCGTGAAATAGTATAAAAATTATTTTTCAAGCACTGTACTTAAAAAAATTATTCTATTCCCCCGGGGGAAAAATGTATGTAATAACACAAAGAAGAAAACAGAAGATGTAGAGGGAATAAGAGCTTCTTTCCACAGTTTTCCTAATGATCCAGAACTGAATGAAACGTGGATTCGAGCAATGAGGAGAGACAAATAGAAACCATAAATTCACAGTCGTATCGTGACTACTTCAAAGAGAATGATTTCGATAACTCTTTTGGAAAATATTTTAAAAAAGATGACGTTCCATCGATATTTTAAAGTATATTCATAAAATTTGCATCCCACAACATTAACTTCAACGGTAAGAAGAGTATTAAAGCGTGTTCTCTTACAGATTTCGTCCACAATACCGCTAAAAATACTAAAAACCGATTTGGAATTAACTACAGAAAAACTTGAAACCCCTTACAGAAATTAACTGAAACAAGAAAAACATCGGAGAATATATCATTAAAAAAAAGAGACTAGAATTAAAAGTGGCTAATTTAAAAGATAGAAAGAATTTAAAAAAGTAATCTTATTCAGTCGGCATAGGTGATTTATTGAACAATATTTCAAAAATATCTTTCTGTCTTATGCAGAGAGATTCGAAAAAGCACATCAATCCCAAAGTAAAGAAATTGTACGATGACCGCTTACGAAATTTTGCAATTACTTTACCTCCTACTTTGTTCGACGGGCCCTTGAACAATAGCTAAGTGGTATTCTTCAGTAAATGCCGAACCAGGTTTTATCTCAGAAGTTTTCCTAATGCTCAAAGAAAATAAGTGCCAAAATCTACATGCTTTGGTGTGCAGTTTGGTCATTCGGGTGCATATTGATTTAAATGGAAAAAAGTAGTTTGGGTACATAGACCTAGGACGTAGAAATACTGACGACGGAGCACCAATAGCCAATGAAGTGTTTGTCATAACATCTCGTTTGTGTCAATTGTGGAAAATACAATTGGGATATTTTTTCATCAAGGGAATCACCGGTGAACATTTTATCCTCTGACTTTTCAATGCTTACAACTTCTATAAGATGTAAACTTCAAAGTTGCCTCAATCACTTGTAATGGTACATCATCCAATTTTCTTCTTTCGTAAGATTTGACAAGCGATGACAACTGCTCATGTTTTTTGCCTAAAAAATCATAAGATTTGATTCAATTTAGAACACCTGAACCGACTGCTGACACAATTCACAACTGTATCTCATCATGTCAATGTTTTTTTAAATCCACATATTAAAGTTAGTACGAAATTTCTTCAATGACTTGAAAGTAGGCCTACTCATGGATTCCGATGGGAGAGTGATGAGTTGGTAGGTAATTATGTTAAATGATAGAGTTAATAATATTTTAATGTTAAATATGTGTTGTATGATATCAAGTTAAATAATTTAATTATTCAGTTTTAAATTTGTAGAAAGAGTGAGATAGAGACAGAAAAAGACGTTGAAATCATTATTCATTTCTAGATTATTATTTTCTTAATGTATTAAATATAATAGTAGTAGACAGGTAATTTTGGTTTTTGATCTCAGTGTAAAAAATAATAAACCTAGCAACTTAAGGGTCGGCTCTAGTTAAACAGAAAGCAACCTGCGACTCCCTATAGCGGCGGTAGGTTACGCGGACATTGCTCATCCTAAATCCATTTAAAACCCGCAATTATTCAAATAAGGTTTTTTTAAAAATACCAAACTCTTGGGGACAAAATTCTTCATCCGAATGGCTTGGTAATTTTTCGCTATAATTAATAGTTATAACGTAAAAAAATATTTAAAATCACCCTATAGCGGCGGTAGGTTACACGGACATTGCTCAGCCTAAATCCATTTAAGACCCGCAATTGTTCAAACAGCGTTTTTAAAAAAAATACCAAACTCTTGGGGACGAAATTCTTTATGCGAATGGCTTGGTAGTTTTTCACTATAATTAATAGTGACAACATAAAAAAAATCGGCTAAAAATCAATGTTTTAAATTGTTAATAAATACTAAACAAAATATTTTTGTTAGTTTTGAAAAAGCCATTTGCATGCATATTGACCATAGCTTTAAAATGACATATCTTTTATAATTTTCCGATAAAAAATAAAGGAAACATTTGGATTTTAATTTAACATTGGTGTTATGGAGTGTCAGCCAACATGGCCGACACCTAGAGCCACCCTTAACAAAATAATATACATTATATGTGTAGCATATATGTATTTTAATAACGTGTTTTTAAATACTAGTTCATTTCATATTTTGATGATTTTGGCCACCTCGATACCTATATTATTCAACTTATTTTCTTATTTACGTTATTAACTTGAAAACTAACAAATCCGAAAGAAAATCGAGAAGATTCAGCAAGTATACAACTAGACAGAAAAAACAGCAGCCAGACGGGCTGGGCTAGGTGTGAATCCATCGTGAGAAAGAATCCTCCTGCCTCCATTCCCTTTTATACACTGCGGACCTAAACCAATATCAGCTGATTTCTTTTCTATCGAATTTAACAGTAAGCTAAACAATCGCCTTGGTATATTTCCTAGATCTTGTTAAATGTTACATTTGATTTTATTTTACATGTTGGTTTTCCGATTTTACGACTACTTTTAAAATTTACTTTTTTCATTTTGTATTCTTTCACTTGTATGATAAATCATATCATCATACGGACGGCTATAGTTACTTTTTGATGTGGTTTTGGTTATCGCCATCATTTGGTTTGCGTAGGCAATTACCCCAATTTTTAATAAATGAATTGCTTCGGCGAACAGTGCGAAACCTCCAAATAAATTGCCTTTGCATTTCCTCTATGTCGGTCTGATCTCCCGCCTTTGCACCACTCATTTAAACTAATCTCCAATCATTAAATCATTGGGCAATTTATTTTTAATTTTATAAACATTGTCCCTTACAAATTTTCAACTACATTTTGCTTTTTCCTACTTTGCCCTGATTGAATTTTTCCCCAATTCTGTCTTTGACTTTCTTGATCAAACAAGAAATCAGTTTATTTTACTTGCTTTTTAGTTCTACATTTCATATACAGTAATTCTATTTTTTCCCTATTTTTTAGAGCCCTTACTACTTCTACATTAGCTACTGGCAACTCCTCGTATTTATTCTGTTATTTTTCCATTCTTAAATACTCAAATTTTTGGGAAAAGGTAAAAACGAAAATGGTTTTCATTCATGTGTCACCCTTTACCGCGACCAGACATAATGATTGTTTGTTGATGATGATGAAGGTCTCTGTGTTACGGATTGGTAATACCACAGAATATATATACATAGTGATACAAAGTCTGGCCACCCCTTACTAATTTAAAAATGTTGCACATATAAACTTTCAGAAACCTATTCAATTACAAAAAAAACTATTTTATCAAGATTTCAAAAAATGTATCGCCATCTTTAATGTACCTTTGCTTTTTTAAATGGGAATGTGGTCGTGTGATACATCATTTCTATGTAGAATTTCAAGAGAAAACCAACGGAAATTTGCACATCTATATCTTTAACCGATTAAAAATGGCGGCCAAAAAACCAACGAAATCATGTTGTCCGATTTTTCCAAATTTTGCTATATTATTATTTTCAAATATTAATTGTTATTCTTTTTTTATTAAGAATTAAATAAACTTTCAAACGATATGCCACGCAACGATATTTGGGAGTATTTTTTTTTAACCACTCGAAATCAATTGGAAAAAATCAAAATGGCCGTAACTCAAAAATTTTAAATGGCAAGGTTCGTTTTAAAGGTTTATTAAAATGAACAAATTTTATATTTAAAATCTAGGCAGTGGCATAAATAACACCCCCGCAACCCCTCGGTGCGGGGGTGCGCGACATATCAAGGGGCGCCGCGACCCGAGCACATGAAAAATATATAAAGGAATTAAAAAAATAAAATGTAGTAAACACATTATCATCAAAATAAATTTTACAATGAACATGAACAATATTTCATTAAGATATATATCTTAATAAAACTGTTCCATAAATAAAATAACCCGTGATTATAAGTCTGAAACCGTAATCATTATGGTTGCGCAATCTGTTTACTAGCAGTTAACAATAATGTCTGCTAAACTTTATTAAATAATAAGCGAACTATTTGCTCCCCCAATGTATTTCAATGTATCAATGTATTTCATTGATGTAAATGTATAGCCACTAGGTGTTAGGCTAGGCGCCTATTGGGACGCGTTTGGCACTTGTCACGCTAAGTGGACACATCGCGACTTTTTGTAACATACGTAAATGAATGGATTAGTGCATTATGGATAACGCGACGCTACACAGCGCGACTCGCTTGGCACCACAAACATGACGTTGGTACGTTGGACAATGTGACACAGTGGCAGTGACACAGTTTCTCGCGTCTCATGAGTTTAGTACTCTACAATCCCTCAAAGGTTAGGGTATCCGCTTGTACATTTTCCATTATCACATTTTTCAGATGTTGGCCCAGAAAAAGCTGATAAAGGCCTAACTAGTTTAAAAAATGTTGAAAATAAAATTTAATAATGCTGAATTTTCAATAAACATTTAAAAATAAGTAATTTTTAATCAAATAATTATCATAAAATAATGTTTAATAAATGTACTGTATATGTCCACTGAATTGTATAATTTATATTTTTTGTTAATGAATTAAAACTGTGTTATATTATATATATATATATATATATATATATATGTTCTCTGCATTTTAATATGAAATATTTTTAATTAAACCCGTAAAAATGTTGAAAAATATGACTTTATAAAGTCATAAACTAACAAATGAAAATATTTAAGGTATGTACATAGCAAGAACATAATATGTATAATCCCGTGCACTTCTGTGAGTTCGGTTCATCCGGAAGAAGTTAGTAAAAACAGCAATTCTGGTACCGGTAATTCTATAGTAATTTTAAATTAGGTTAGATCTAATGAATATAATTTTATCGGTAAATCACTCATTTTTAAACGTTCTAAAAAATAAAATGAAGTAAAATACTCGTGACTGGAGGGCGAGAGTTTGAAGCAACTGCGTTGCAATAATATGCGTTCCCAAAGCGACGCGTGTGGCGCGATTGTGTCATGCTGCTCGCATCATGTTATCTCACACGCGTCAAACTCTTCTCAATATGCGCCTAGCCTTAATGACGTGTGCGTAGTGTGTACCAACGTCATCAACGTGATAGACACAGACAAAGTATAATCATCCCCTTCAAAGTATAAGCCAGCCCTCGTGGTATCGACCATACACGTTAACCGACAAGTATTTTCACATGAAGAAAAAGAAGAGGTTTAAATGTAATTAGGCAATAATAACTTACAAAATTGTTGTAAATAATAAACCTTGATGTTTGATTTTTAAAGATGTAGTCTTTCTTTCCATTTTAAAGATGATAAATTAGTTTACACTAAACTTAAAGCTTGCATTTTCTTTTGAGTTTGACACTTCATAGCATTTGTATATTTAATTGCAATATAGTTTGGTTATGTAACGAATATCTTATACTTTAAAATTAATTTACTTTCATTTCAACTTAGAATAAAAATAATGTCTAATTACTACCAAGGAGTAGTTACATACGTATAAGACTGTGGGGTGGGATTGCTTAAGGGTGGAGAGGGGTTATCTAGAGCTGATATAAGTGGCGACTTGTTTTTTTTTTGTTTTTTTTTGTTTTTTTTTATGGGCGCCATTCTTGTATAATATTAAAGCTTTAAAATGTTATACTAGAAGTGACCTTTCCTATTCGCCTAATGGGCGTTAAACATAATTATGGACCTGTTTGTGATGAAATAATTATAATAAATACCTTATCTTCGTTTTAACATTTCCTCTCCGATGAAACTATTTTATTCCTTTATCTTATCTCAGTTATCTACATTTTTCATATTCCTAATCAAATAACAAACATACCCATTTGTACAAACAAATTAGTTTCATTGGATTGGTCCTGAAAGCATACCTCAGTTAAGTGAAAACTACCATGGAATACACATCACAAGAATAGGCTGATATGCACTTCGTGTATGGGTTTTGTGATGGTAATGCTCTTGCCGCCAGAAGGGAATATGAACGTTGCTTCCCGAATCGCCGGATTCCTTGGACAATAGTGTTCTCAAGATTGCATCAGCGGCTTGTGGACTTTGGCACCGTACACAAACAGCATCAAGAAATAGGTGCTGCATATGGGGTAGCGATGGACGAAGCAATCATTGATGCTGTTCACAACGATCCAGGAGTAAGTACTAGAGACGTTGCTATAGATATTGGCATTTCTAATTGGAAAGTTTGGGATGTCTTGAAAAAATAACTAACTCCATGCATTTCATTTGCATCCTGTTCAAGCTTTAGAAGAAACTGACTTTGGCCCAAGAGTTCAGTTTTCCCGGTGGTTACTTAATAGTGACATAGAGCCGTATGGTTTCTTTAAAAAGATTTTGTGGACCGCACTATAAAGGGAGTTTTTTTAATTGTCCCAACAAAACCCTAGAGCTTTAAAGGTTTTTCAAAGTCGTTTCCGAGTTAATGTCTTGGCTGGAGTCATAGGGGACCAATTAATTGGCCCACATATCTTTGAAGACACATTAAATGGACCAATGTACTTAGATTTCTTGCAGCACACCCTACCTACCCTCGTAGATGTACTAGATCAAAATCAAAGAGATAATATGATATTTCAACAAGATGGCGCTCCTCCCCATTTCACTAACGAGGTGAGAGATTACTCTCAACTACCCTACGTGGATTGGACAAGGCAGAGCTTTCGCGTCACCAGCCAGATCTCCTGATCTTACGCCCATGGACTTCTTTGTTTGGGGGTTTCTAAAAAGAGAAGCGTACACTACAGCTGTAGACAGTGAAGAAGAGCTGAGAAACCGATTAACAGTAGCTTAGTTGAGAGAAACATTGTATTTTAAAGTTACAGTTGCTGCAATGAGAAAGCTTCACAAGCATGCATCAGACGTGAAGGATGGCAATTTCAACAAGACTTTTAAGTTAATAAAAGTACAGATTTTTCATGACTAGTGCCTTTTTTGTGTTTTCAGTCGAAATAAATACTTTCATTGTTTTAAAACTTTTAATAAAATAAATTTGAATTACAAATAAATTAATTTGTTATTGTTTTTATTATTTATGTTTTATTAAAACCTCAGTTGCCCGTCACCATGAGCCAATAGGCCTGTGCGGCATTCTAAAGACAGCTGACATACTCCTTCGGCATTAGTAACATGGGCCGGCCAGTGGTAACTGCTCTTATCAGTGCCAGCAGCCGGAATCGGACCTGCAAAGTCCGACTCCGAAGGCCAGCTACCCTGGTATTATTGGTATTGGTATTTCATCATAAACAGGTCATTAATTATGTTTAACGCTCATTGCCATGCCTTAGGCGAATAGGAAAGGTCACTTCTAGTGCACCATTTTAAAGCTTAAGATGTGGGGAAGTTTTTTGTGATATTTGACAGTTTGTAGTATGAGGCATAAGAAAAACTTCTTAAGTAGGCCTAAGTTGTATCGCACTTTTTCTTAATTTTCCAAAATATTGTTTTCAAGTAGATTTTACAAGGCTTTAAGACTACTTGACTGTGGCACACTATACTTATTCTCATATAAAATTTTGTGTATTTTCCAAAAAAGTAATAAAAAGTGGCAATAAATTTTGTAAAAGTTGAGAAAATGAGATTTTCATGGGCAATGTCAAGAAATTTGAAAAAATCGAAAATCACTGTTTCTGGAAGGGGGAGTGAGATAGAACTGTCCGAATTGCGTAGTTTTGTTGCAATTTGCATGCATAATAACGCCTTGAACATTTTCACACTGACGACCAATCATCGCACCCTGTATATTATACATTTATTCAGAGCATTTTTTTCTTTGAATTATTATTGATTTTCCAACATAGTTCAAGCACCATAAGACTAGGTATATATACCACAAACTGATTAAATTTTTTCCAACAATGCACAAAATGTTTTGTTTAAACTGCAAAATGCATTTTTCGAGGTGTTATAATATTATTTAACAGTGTTTTTAGATATCCGTTATTTTTATAAGCCCAGTGTTTGATCTGTGGTGGTTCTGTTAAAATAATATATGTTTTTAATTGGTGCTGAGTAGATACTAAGCATGATATTTTTCAGATCTTGTCAAACATTTTGAAATTACCACACATATTGACTTGGGGTTGTTTATCCTGGGTAGGAATGCTACCACCACCGCTTGCCATTGGACATCAACAACAAAGAGGGTGGATTGTCCGTCCAATGCCACCACCACCACCTAAACGTGGTCCTACAACACCCCGCCAAGATTCTCATTCACCAAACGATAGTTCACTCCCACCTAAAAATAGTCCAACACAACCTAAACATGACTCACCGCCTACAAAAAGTGGGCCACAACCTCATCAACAAGAGCCGCAACATCATGAACCAACAACTTCATGTAACATACAGAAGAAAAGGCATGACCGAGATACTTAAAAAATAATCACTAGATATCCCAACAATCTCACAAATTCAATCATTCTCTACTACTACCCATCATCCTTCCCATTCCTTCCCCACAATCATAAACGTAAATGACCATTAAACGTATGTTTGTTAGAATTATTGTGTTCTGTATTTTTGTTTTTAGTAATAATGTGAGATATTTAATTTAAAATAAACTTAATAAGTATGTATACTAATAATTTTTAGTTGTTAATTAAAATAAAAATATCTTGAAAGTATATTTTGTACCTATAAGTTAAATGACGTTTATTAATGTTTTCTATTTCTAAAACATTAAATTTCTTAAATAGTATGTTATATAATTCCCGTCTCATCCATTATTTTTGTACTACCAATTGTTTTAAAGTATTGTTTCTAAAAATGTGTATTTTTATTTTACCTGTAAAGAAATAACAAATGGCTAATGATCTTCTGAGGATAGCGCAATACGAAGATAAAGCGAAACACATGAGACAAACGCCTTTAAGGCCTAGTAAGACCATAGAATAATATAGTGAGAAAGCTAAAGAGATGAGGCTAAACATCATAAGCTTTGGTGCCTGAAGATTCACTTTAATGAAGCAGTCAGACTATGACGATTTTTTTATGTTAGGTACCAGTTTAATATAATAAAAATAATAACTTTATTCATATCATTGTTACATTACAACTTAAATGGCATCAACAGTATCATCTATTTACACTACAGTGTGTATTTATAGTTAGCCAACTACAGCCAGTGGTCTAACAGTTTTACAAGGGGCCCTTTAACAGAATCCTTGTGGGGCCCCTTTGTATATATGTAGCTGGGGGGGGTGGGGGGGGGGGTGCACAGTATTATGCTAATAAAATTAGGCCTACTAAATACCGATTATTGTTAAGTAGGCAATAGAATGAATTAAATAGGCCTAGACTAAACAATTTTAAGATAAAAAAAACAAAAAACATAACATTATTATGGTAGGCCTACCTACTGCATTGTTTAAAATTTTTAGATCTTACAGCATTTTTTTAAATGAAAATCCCAATAACTTTACTAATGTTGATGTTTCTGGTGATTTCATTTTCTACACTTAACAAACTAAGCCCAGACAGTTTTTCATGAGACAGAATTTCTCAGATAGGTTTTTTTTTTTTTTGCTAGTTTGATTTACTTTTCCAGGTCTATTAATTTAATTGTTAATCTATGCAAACGTTTTTATCCTTTAGGCAAATTTTTGTCGATTCACAATAGTCACAGGCCTCCTATGTTTGTAGGCCCCTCTGCATTGTGGGCTCGGGAGGGCCCTGATTATATCAATATATCATGTATGCTATATACAATGTATCATATATACATTACACAATTCGAAGTATTTCTTAATAGAATATAGTGGTTTTGTGCTCTTTTATTATTTTAATAGTTTTTTTTTTAATTTAGCTGTAATATTTTCATATTTATCTACTGGTAGCCTATTTATAAATTTACTATCCATATCAGCTGTTTTTCCCCAAAGAATTTTAGTATATGAGCCAGTATTTCAAAACTATCTCTACCTCTGGTTAAATAGTTGTAGTCTAAATTGTGCATTTTTGCAAAAAAATAACGTTTCCATATTTTTAACTAAAGTAGCTCTATAAATAGAGAAACAAAATAAATCAATTTAATTAAATCTGTTTTCTTTGATTAAACGGTTATCCGAAATACAACTTTGTTTTACATGCAAATAATAACACTTAAAGAATGGAGAATGTTAGGAGAGTTGTCTTTGTAAATAATTTGTCTATTTATATTACAAAGAATGAGTGTGGTTAATCAAATGAAACTTATTTCCTTTGCATTGAACAAAATTGAATATTATAATACTTATACAGAGTGATGCAAGAGTTCCGCAACCCCTTTGTAATTTTAAACCTATTACACCAAAGTATTAAC
>JAGFPH010004446.1:41575-69139 GCA_018207615.1 Philaenus spumarius | reverse complement strand
TTTTTCTATTGAATACTTCAGAATGTTTTGACACAAATAAATTAACATTTTCCGTGCTATGCCATTTTACGGTCCTATCAGCAATGACTAGCAAGTTGGCGCCCTCGGATCGAGCTTGCGGCTTTAATCGCGTCAGTCTTGACGCGTTCTAATTATATTAGGCAATGATTTTTTATTTATTTTTGAAAACAAGTGCTAGTAAAACTTGAAAGTGTTTTACATAACATAGTGTTATGTGTGAAAGTGTTTGTAAATTATCAAAATAGGAATGACACAAAGTTACATTTTTTATATTACACCGGTACCCTACTTTATCATAATATATTATAATAAATTAGTTTTTTCTAATTAAGTTTTTATTGGAATTTTATTATAAAATGTACATAATATATTAATTTAGATTTATATAAAAATACTAAACATTCATAAACCAAGAGAAAATGATAAAATGAGGACAAAGCAAAAAAATGAACTGTTAAGATATAATTTCTTTATTTTTAAATTTATTTTTCATTAATATGGTGACATATCTGTCATACTGTATGATATGAATAGAAGTGATAAAAATAATTGATTTAAATTAACAACTTACCTTAAATTGTGAAAATATTGGCAGAATGGTCGAAAACGTGGCTCAAAAACGGCAGTTTTTGAACGCCTATAACTTTCTTTGTAAACGATATTCTCCTAGGCTACGCTAACAGTACTCGTAGAAGGGTCTCTACTAACTACTGAGGTATGAAATATGGCCATAGGCAATGACTAAATCCCCTCTTTTCCAATATAAAGTAAATAGTGCACATGCGGTTAAAGCCCCGCTCAGTCATGGCGATGGACATTTTTTGCGGCTTTAACCGCGCTCTGATCGGAACGTTTTAAATTTTAGTGCAAAATATTGTGGCAAAGACTAGGATATCATATTATACTATTTAATGTTTTGTCTCTTAATTGGCTCTGTGGGATTTTAAAAGTGTTTTCACAATAAAGAACAATTCCAAATAATATCATATCCACAAGTTAATCCCTTTGTGTAAATAAACTTGACAGTAATTAATTTTGTAAGAAAGAGATGCGAGTACTTAGTTTTGTGGGTGTCCTTCGACTGGACCAGCTTCAATTTGTTTGCCTTATGGGCGATATTACCTTTCACACAATTAGATTACACCAATGATTTGTCATCGTGTAAAATAAAATTACTTCTATATTTAAATAATTTTTATAATAAGTGTAGACTACATAAAAAGTATAGAGAATACATGAAAATTATAAACAATACTTGAAAGTAGATCATTGAAATCTTATAAAACAGAATAATATGACACGTTTTATCAGTAGTGAGATACAAGCCTCCAGCATACAATATATGTCCTGCCCCTCCTCTAACCCATTAATTCAACAAATATTTCTTTAATCTATAAAGAAATACTTCTTAAAAATTTACTTTTAATGAAATGTTGGAGGTATACATTTTGTACATCACTTTACAAAAGATGCACTTTCACTGCAATAGTATCTTACTACATGAGGCAGTATATATTAGACAATGTACTGTATTTGAAAATATTAATTATAAGATTTAATTATATTATTCAAAGCTATGCCTGACCTCTGCATACAAAACCCTACTTGGCAAACATGTAAACATGTACTTGGCAAGTTTTTACTAACTTTAATTTCAACATGTTTTAAAAATGTACACTCTGATAAACTAGACCAAAATAAAATTTTATTAAAAGCAACAAAGCAACACTTTGAATTTGTTCTGTCTTCATTTTACAGTTCAATGCAGAGCCTACCTACAACACAAAATATTTCTATAATACAGGAAATTGTTATCTGTTCTACCACTACAGTGTTCTTAAGTGTGGCAAATGAATTGAATATATCTACTCTTTACTCTAGAGCAACAAATGTGCACATATCCTAAGAAAGATTCAAATTTATGTTATACACTTGCAAAACAAACTTTATATAATATGTGGATTTTAATAAATAGATGTTACTTCAAACAATCTACAAAGTAAGGAACCAATTACTTCCTTAAGAAGGATTTGTTCGTTCTAATTTTTTAAATTATACATCTGCAAAGGTTCATTGTTTTAAAAAAAATTATATGAAAAGCAATTTCTAGAAAATTGTACAGTATAGTGTAGGGCCTAAATTGTACATACAATTTTATATGTAGGACTATGTTAATGTAAATAAAGTTTCATTATAAAATTATTTTTGCTTTCATTTATAGAGGTTTACATATTTAACCTTAGTACCATTAGATAGTAAAAATGTATCTCATTGTATTGTAGTTTAGGTTATTTTTTTTTATTTTTAGGACCTTACCCAGTACACTATATTGATTTTATTAAAATCACACCACTCACAGTGATTTTCAAAATTACAAAAAATAAAACCCATTCTTGCTTGCATAGTGGAGGGTGACCAACTTTTTCCACTTAAAAAAAACACATAATTATTCCCATAATAAGGGGCTCGCTTCAGACCAGAAATTTCATGTGGGTGCCATCATAAAGGCAAAATTTACAATATTGAGTTATCCATGACTTCAGAATGTTATATAAAATATTCATTGAGATCCTAAAAATGAAACTGAGAATGATCTAAAACATTGAAATACTGTACATATGAATGAATATGTAGTATATATATATATAGTATTTATGTTTATATGGAAAAGTTTTCTGGTCACAAAAATTTAATGCATCATTGAATGTATCTGAGTGCGCTTCTGCAGCATTTTTCCATAATAGAACTTCGTTGTCAATTCGAGATCCAATTGAAATTGTACATCTTAGTCATTGTACATCGTAACTAATATTATTTCAACTGATTCAGAAATTCTATTTTCCCCATTTCACCGTCTTTAATAGCATATTTGAGGCCAAGTTAGATTAATTTCTCAGGAATTATATTTTCAATTATTATTGATTAGGTGTGTTTGTGTTTCACCAATCTGTCATTCAATGCAGTTATGAAATCCACGGTTTGATAATCTTGACCGCTTAATCAACAAATTATCTATTTCAAAGTTGGGTCTTATTAATAGGGTCTCACCTTGGCTCGCCCAGAGTGTGTAGAAGAGAGGAGTAGAAATGAATAGGTGAGACAATAGACAAAGAGTACCTGACACCTGTGCCTGTGCCTGTGTGATGGACAACTGTTTTTTTTGGCACAAACATACAAACAAACCAATCATAACAAAGCAAAGTAGCGAATATGTTGTGTTGATTGGACATGTAATCAATGGTGGGGTGCACAAATTCATCACTATGCTCCAAAAGTGAAGTAAAACGATTATTATTTCTAATCTCTTCAAAAGATATTCACCATTGGTGTGCATTTTTTTAACATGTCATTAATAAACTTGATTTTCAACAATTTTAGGGAGAGGGGTTTTATTACCACGCCACTGCTTCGAACAATATATTTGTATGAGGTATTCCAAAAAGATCGAGATGACATAATATCTTCAAATAACCACATATTGTTAAGAAAAGAAATGTAAAAACTGTATATAGTGGTCTAACCGCAGAATAAGATGATAATCTTGGTTTCATTAAGACTTTCATTTTTTTTCTACAAACTTTTAATAGAGTTTACATTGTCCACTTGGGGTTATTTTGTTCTCACAACTTAAAACATATCCGCACTTACAAATTATTATATGATTTATTTCTGGCATACAAACTGGGCTATAATTTTAAAATTTTATGTCTGATCATGATGTGACCTTCACAGAATGACCTCTGAAGAATGGTGCCCGGAGGGGAGGTGTTCTGGATAATTGTACTCAGAGGAGTGCATTCTAGAAAATGATCACTAGAAGAATTGTGCCCCGGAGAATGGTTACCAGGGTAATGTTGCTTAGCAGAATAGTCACTAGGGGAATGGAATTTAGGAGAATAACCCTCAGGAGACTGGAATCTGGGAAAATTATGTCATGGATAATGATCAAGTGGAGAATGGAGCTCTTTGGAATGTTTATGAAGTCGAGAAGATCCTTTAATGTTTTCTTGTCTTACTAGATGCCCATATGAGTGGTGCTCTTTGGTTTGTCCATGTGATCCAAGTGTGTGGTATTCTTTGAACAATTTATGTGAAAATGTGGATCAGTTGGGTTATATTCATGCAGCTATACTAGATGATCATGTTCACCAGATGAGTGATGCTCTTTTGGATGTCTAAGCGGAATATTCAGGTTATGTTTTTTAGGATAGCCATGTAATGAAACTTTAGGCAGAACTACTTTATTTGCATTTGAATGCTGTTCAGTATGAAATTCCTGTGGCCCTAAGGGGGTTAGTCCAGAAGGATGATCTTTATTCTTAGATTTACATGGTGGATTTTGTTTACACTTCTCTCCACAATCACAATGAGGAGGCGTTTGAGTGGTAACAGGCGGTAAGACCATTAGGATAAAGACAGGCTGAAAAAACACACAATTGAACTTAATACACAACATATAATTAAGAAAGTATTAAATTATGAAAATAAGTACATGCAAATTAATAACAAATTGATATTTTATATTAATTAAAACTTAAGGTGTAACAGAAGTACAGTATTTTATAAATCTAACACAATTATGAAACATGCAAACAATAGAAAATGTTATAATGAATAAAAAATAAAAATAGAAATGGTGATACATAATAAATATATATTAAATGGTTGAATAAAAATAACTCTACTTTTTAAAGTATACGTAATTCCATTAGTATATACAGTAGAACTCCAATTATCCGGACTCCAATTATCCGGATCGCCAATTATCCGGATCAGATTTGAATAAGAACATAGTCAAACGGATGCGAGACTTGGCGGCGCGGAATCGATTTAAGGTAGCAAAACTCTGCCTGGTATATTAAAAATATAATGTATTTTACAGTGATTTAGTATTGTTTGTAAATATTACGTAATGTAAACATTGTCATTGATATTGTTTTTTTCATAATAAATACCGTAAATGTTCTCTATTGTGTGTTGTTTAAGTTTTTCTCCTAAAAACGGCCTTTTTTCGAGAAAAATTCAATTATCCGGATTTTTGATTATCCGGATCGGGTTCGGTCCCAATTAATCCGGATAGTTGGAGTTCTACTGTACGTTCATTAGTACTGTAGAAGGCAAACAGCGAACAAAATTACAATACTTATTTTCTCACACCCGTGAATGTACAGATGTACAGTTATTGAAGTGTGAAATAGAAATGAAATTGTATACTCTAAAAATGTATCTGCTGGAACAAGGTTAATTTTATAAACTACATCTTATGTAATAGAAGATCTTACTCCAAGAGTGATAAATGATCAAATGCTTTTTTGTAAATATAAACCAAGAGTTCAGCTTTTGCTCAAGAATATTATGATCAACCAAATTTTGCGAGTTCTCTGTAAATGTTTTACAAAGTTAGAACTAAGAATTTAAATTTAAAAGGGTAGAGATATCAATTTTTACTTGTCTTTTAAGTTGTTTAAATTTCTCAGCAGACATGCAGATGAGAAATGTTCGTCAGAAAACCATATTTTATTATACTGATTTTGCAAAGATAACCATCTCTAAAACTATACAATCTCAACAACGCTACTGAAATATTTACAACAATGATATTGGTAAATTACTTACCAAAATGCAAACCAAAATTTTCAAGCTGTGTTATTAGGTACCGGTGTACTAAACTATATTCACACTTTGCCCAGCTGATATGCAACAATGGTACTGTACTAGATCTTATCTTTAATAGCGCATATTTTATCAAAACACTTATCCAATATTATAAAATAACTCACAATATATAGTCATATATTTAAATATAGTTATATATAGTCATATACAGTCATGACTAAGAAATAGATTATCTGATCGCAAACCTGAATAATTATAATTATAGACTTAATAAGGTTAATAATACAAAAAAAATAGAGTAGGCCTTGTTATATTTCAAGATTAAATATTGATTGGCAGATTGTTTAGGTAATCATTTTATCATTTGGACCACTAAATTTATGTTGTAGGCCCTACCAATAAAATTTGTAATTATGCCAATATAGTAAAAATAAATATTTCTTACCGATACTTAAAAAAAACACCACACTTAAGTTAAAGAAAAACATGAGCTTTATATTAGGCATTCTCAAGCAAATTCCAAGTGCAGGAAGAGTATAAATTAATAATTAATTGTTCAAAAAAGGTACCACATTAAAATGAAAATACTTTATATTTATTTTACTTTATTGTTTTAATCCCAACGGTTTACATGTTATTTTTCACCATCAATACTTTCTAGTGACAACTGTACAAATTTCCAACAATATAGTAAAATTATTATTTTTTTTTATTTACATAATGTTACAACTGAGCTTGGCTCATTTAGCAACTTCTAATCTATTTATTTTCACAGTGTGATGGGTAACAGCCCAATGGATGTTCCCATATAATGATTAAATAACTTTAAAAAATCAAGTCAGCTGGCTTGGTCCTCTTGAGTCTACGAAGCGGACTGGGTACATCCAACATCCTCAGGATCTCTGTGTTCGGGTGCCCCCGAAGGCGTTGATGGTGTCGTCTTGCATGCTTCTTAATTTCTTCGTCAACCGTGTTGACCTTCAAGTCTCTGTAGATCTGAGTTTCTGATAAACCATGGTGCATTCACTATGCCCCTAAGTACTTTGTTTTGAAAGACTTGGATGATGCTTCTGTTTGAAGGTTTTGCACAACCCCACAACTGGATGCCATATTCCCATATTGGCTTCAATATCTGCTTATACAGGAGAACTTTATTGTAAGTGCTCAACTCCGAGCGTCTTCCAATTAGCCAGTGCATTTTCCCATATTTAATGTTTAGCTCCTTCTTTTTCATTTTGATGTGCTCCTTCCAGCGCAATTTAGAGTCTAGCGTTAGACCCAGATATTTAGCAGTATTGCTATAAGGAACAGGTTTTTCATTTAATTCCACAGGGAGATGTTGTTTTTGTTTTTTTGTTTTTTGTATTAGTAAAGTTGATGTGCACAGACTTGGCTTCGTTTAGTTTGACCCTCCACTTGAAATAATTTTAAAATGCCTATTCTTAAGTTGTGTGCCTAACTCATGTCACCATCCTAACGTAAATGTTTTTATTCTTGATCTAGCTGCTAGGCTGTGGGATGCTGTCCCACATTTTATTTATTGTAATTTGAATGATATTAATAATGACCAAAGTTGCTGAGAAATCTTTGTTAACAATATAAAAAGTTCTGTATGTTCTATCAAAGATAACTACAAAAGTTGAAAACAGCACTAACTTGAAAATCTATCATCATTTTTTAAATCCATTTTTAAAGTTTTAATTTTTAGTACAATTTAATGGGATACACGAATATTATTTAAAAAAATAAGGGCCTATGTTAGTTAAAAATAATAATACCATTAGTAGGCCTATTAATAATTTTAAATTAAGCTATTCTTTAAGTATTTTCCAACTGCTGTAATGGAAATTAGATGACTTTTCTGCTTCCAAAATTAATTGTGAAACAACTGATTTCCAGGTTTTGATTATGTTATTTCTCTACCTTTTTCGAAGACAACATCTTGCTCAATTAATTAGTATGTGAAGTATTATACTAACTAGAATTATTATTTATTTAGGCTACATACACTATGGTAAAATTATAACTATAGCATATCAAAGCCTGGCAATAAATATTAGAAAATAATTGAAGAAAATTTAGAAAAACAGTTTATTGACTTTTTGGAATATTTTAAACTAGTTCATTTTATATTATACTAGGGGCTCTGCCCCTGGATGCTTCACGTCCCAACCCCGCCTCAGCCTACGGCCTCAGATGGCTGCTTCGCTTCGCTCGCAGTTGGAAAACTCTCTAATGGCTCGAGCTAATCTTTTGCTTGTTTGTACCTGGGTGAACGAGCATCGTTCAGTACTTTTAACATCTGGATTGTATCTATTCGAATATTTAGTGACTTTGAAGGAGGTATAAAAAGAAGCTGTACCTATTCGCCTTCTAAGTGACTTGAAAGGTGGTATAAAAAGAAGTTCAGATTTTAAATTTTATGCGCGTTTTTGAAGACATAAGACGTAGGGCATTCAATTCCTGATGTCAAATAACCCCTGTATGCAAATTTTCATCAAAATTGTTAGAGCCGTTTTCGAGATCCGCGACAGATACAAAGATACAAGAATTGCTCATTTAAAGTAATAGGATTTGTATTATTAATTATTATTACCTGATACAAAAACCATGTTATAATGAAATTAAAAAACCTTTATTGGGGACAGAGTTTAAGGGTACCACTCTAGCAGCAAGCATGTTCTAAGGAGACCCAGTTTTTGTTTACTCTATTCTTAAATATAGCGACACTTATAATTAAAGTATTAAATTTTATGGAAGATTGTTTGTCAGTAAAAAGTGAAATATAAATAACCAAGATTTTTCACTTTTAATAAAAAAAATAGTAAACAAACTTATAAAGTATCAGTTGTATCACCAAGTTTTTTTTCCGAGTACTGTATATAGAAGTAGAAGTTTATTTAATTACTAATGTTCCGATAAATCTCATTACCAGATTAGTGCCTTTAACAATGAAGATTTGATAATACTTCGCCCCTTATAAGGCGTCATCAAAACTTAGGGAATGCAGTCTATTAAAAAAATGTGGCCCGGAGACTGAATAAAGAACAATGAAAATGTTTATATTTATCCTTGTACTGATCCATCATAAATTAAGTACAACATACATTTCTTCACCAAAAACTTGATGATATAATTATGATTCATAATTATCCAAATTGCAAAATTCTGTGTACTGTAACAAATATCAATTTTTATAAGAAAACATCATTGTTATTGTTTTATAAATCTAATGAACTATGAATGTGGAATTGTAGCCATTAAATAATTTATGGAGTTTAGCCGGGTTGACACGATACGAGTAAAGGCGGCTCCACACGCAACGGTAAGTCCGGAGGCCGGCCTCGAGGCGCCCGGCCTCAAGGCGAACCTAGATATAGGGGATCTCCACACACTACGGTTAATCCGAAGGCTTACCTTGAGGCGAATCTCCAGCCCACTACTGTCAAATTCAGTTGTGGAGTTGTTCGTGAAATGGCGCCATCAGATGACGATGATGCTCTTGCTGTTGTTGGTTTGTTGTTAGCTATTAAGAATAGTGAAAATAAAGCGAGGCGAAAATTGTGGACTAAAAACTGGTTGAAAAAAAGAAAAGTGTTTTCTCATGTAAATTTATTAAAGGAACTAAGATTTAGCCCGAAAGATTGACATAACTATTTGCGGATGGATGAGGACACATACCTTCGGCTTCTATCATTGGTGACGCCGATCTCATTCAGAAAAAGGATACCATAATGAGGACCGCAATTTCACCTCATGAAAGATTGAGTGCCACATTACGATTTCTGGCTACAGGAAGGTGCTACGAAGATTTGAAATTTTCTACTGCAATATCACCCCAGGCTCTCAGTTTGATTATACCAGAAACGTGTAAAGCTATTTACAAAGTTCTTTGTAAGGATTATATGAAGGTAAGTTAAACTGTGGTATTATTTAAACAAATTTATTTTCAATTAAAGTACAAAGAAATAGTCTGTAGGAGTGCAAAAACAAAAAGGTAGATACATTATATTAAGTAAAACTATACTTAACCATCAGGGTTGTATGATCTCACAAAGTTGGATACAGTTATCCCGTCATCAGAATCAGGCAAAGGTGAGATTTGAGTGGGTACGCTACTAGTAGTCATTTGGTTAAGCTGCTGGTACAAGCGGGGTGCGGATGGTTGATAGGGTGGTCTGGGAGATTGGGTGAAATGGGGCTCGGGGGTTTGCTGAAAATGTGGCATTTGGATAGGATTGTAGTAGTGTGAATTAGAAGAAAAATAGGGAGGGTTAGAGGAAGCACTTTGAATGGAAGCTGGAGGGACTTGGTGTTGTGGTAATAAGAGCTGTGAGACTTTAGTTAACTCATGGGAACTTGTTAAAGTACCCATTTGAGCATGGAACAACACATCGCTTATAAATTTTTCGGCCAAAATTCGTTGTGGCGTCAAAACGTCACGTAACACATTTGCAACATTTTTACCAAACGTGTCAAATCTATCTTCCGAAGGTCGAGGACGCTTGAAATGTTCGTTTACGGACTGTAGCACTTCACTTGTAAGTGCTGATTGCTGCAAATTTGTCATCCTTTTAGGAGGTCTTGGGCGTGGTAGAGATGTAGAACCCGAGGACTCATGTTGGGAACTACCTGCTGATGTCGGAGATAGACCTACCTCTGCATCAATAGCGACGTTGTTCTGCTCATTAAGATCGGGATTGGATACATTATCCTCCTAGGAATGAAAATGACACCCCGTTATAAATTGTCAATTATTATTAATAGAGCAATTAAATTTTTTTGTCAACCTTTACATTGAAACTTGTTTGAGCCGAAAAGTTTTAACAACATATTTACAGATACATCAAACCAGTATATGATCATTTATTTATAACATACTGTAACTTTATTTTTCATCAGTAAAACCAAACTCACTACGTCTATGCTAAGTGTACCCCTTTCCCAACACATAAACCTATCCCTACACCTACAGCAGTGTATATAACCTACAATCTCCGTGAAATTTTACATACGTTTACCAAGTTTCATAGCAGTTACATTTTTTACGTAATGTACGATTAAAATTCTTTATCTGTTTTCAGTTTCCAAATACCTCTGAGGATTGGGAAAATATAGCGCAAGAATTTGAGGACAAATGGAATTTTCCACATTGTCTCGGAAGTATCGATGGCAAACACGTCACTATAATACCTCCAAATGGAAGCGGCTCACGGTATTATAACTATAAAGGTCGGCACAGTTTGGTTTTAATGGCAATAGTTGATGCCAATTATCAATTCATTATATGTGATTTTGGAACCAATGGTAGGATTTCGGATGGAGGCGTGCTTCGAAATACAAGTTTCTATGACAAACTTGAAAGGAATGAATTGCATATTCCGGCTGAAAATAAAGTCCGTAACACTTCTACAGTTTTGCCTTATGTGTTCGTTGCCGATGATGCATTTCCTCTGAGACAAGATATGTTGAAGCCCTTTCGACTAGCAGATGCATCATCCGAGGAGAGGAAGATATTTAACTATCGCACCTCACGAGCAAGGTGTATAGTTGAGAACGCATTTGGGATTTTGGCATCCCGGTTTCGTATATTTCATACTGCAATAAATTTGAAACTGCAAAACATTGATTCGGTAGTCATGGCGTGTTGCTGTGTACATAATTTTCTAATAAAATGTGTCCCGAATCGGTATGCCCCTCCTGAATGTTTTGATCGAGAAAATAGTGATGAAGGAACTGTGACAACGGGGTTTCAGACAGTTGGTTGTATGGAAAGCTTGGAAAGTACAAATATAGGAAATACAACGCGATCTGCTAAAGAAGTCAGAGAAGCTTTTATGACTTACTTCGTTAACGAAGGTGCAGTTCCGTGGCAAATAAACTATATCAACGGTAGATAATTCATGTTCAGTTCATGATAGTAAACTGTTTGTATGTCTGGGTAATAAATAAACATATAATAAAAACTTTATAATGTTTATTTAAAAATTAATTTCATTTGTATTAATTTTATAACAAATAATACGGTTAAATGTAATCTATGATAATAATTTTCAGTTTATGTATCTAAAGAATAACATTATAAATTAAAATAATAAGTGTGATTTGTGTTTTTTTTACTTACCTCATTCTCAGATCCTTGAGTGTTTAGATTAGAGTTAGAGCGACGAGGTGTTTCTTGGTCGGTTAAGAACATTAAACTGTCATAATACCATAACTTTGGTTGATAAACTTTGTCCGAACCACTACCAGTTTTCATTGAGTCCTTGACTTTCTTTAATTCTTTCCGAAAACTGCTTCGCATGTTATTAATTTTCTTAATCACACAATCCTTGTTCGCATCAGGTTCCACTTCTTTAAGTTTTTCCAGTAATATTTTGTAGGCGGCATCCCTTTTTAACCGGTCATGGTAGTCCTTTGACGAAGTTTGCCACAAGCATGGTGAATCTCTGAACAGAGCTATAAAGTCCTCTTGATTTTGTTTTGCACGGGCCATGATGATATTATAAGAACAAACACAACACACTATACAAATAACCTAACAACAACACGCCTACATAAATTTTCACAAGAACACTGAAAACAAATACGTGGTATATAAATAAACTAGTAAAAGTTGAGACTTGAGATTCACACCACACCTGTCTAGCTGTCTCCTGAACAACACACTGTCTCGAGGCCTACCATGCTCCCCCTCCACACGTTGCGATCGGCCTTGAGACGCGACGGCGCGGAGGCAAACCAAACTAGATTTTGTTTCTGATTTTCCACCCTCCACGCGTCTGAGTCGCGGGCATGCCTCCACAGAATTCACCATACACACATTGGGATTTACCTCGAGGCCGGGCACCTCGAGGCCGGCCTCCGGACTTACCGTTGCGTGTGGAGCCGCCTTAAGCTCAGACCGAGCTAGATATTTTTACTGGGTCAGTTCACTCGGAGTATAGTGTTGACACGCTAGTACACTGATTTAATTTACAGTTGTGATGGCGGATATTGTGCGTAAAGGATTACTATGTTTTACTTATATATGAATATCTAACTCTTTGCAATACTACCCACAGCACTATCCCTTGCGTCTTTTCCTTGTCATTTTATGTTGAACTTTCCACAATATTTCCTCAGCTTCATACAATTCTACAAAATTAACAGCTTCCATATCTGACAACCTTCTAATATATTTCTTTTTTTTCGCTGGTTGATAGCAATAGTCTGTCGCATTGTCGCCATCTATCTCACAACTTGTATCCGAGAAAGTAGAGCGCTATCCGACTCAACTCGGACCGACTTCGTCAAATCACTCAAATCAGAGCTACACGGACAAGCTGTTGACACAATACAAGTAGCATCCGAATGATGCGCATGCAAAATCAGAGTTCGCTCGGTCCGAACTTACTCGTACCGTGTCAAGCAGGCTTTAAAATAACAATAATTTGCAATAACCAAGGTATATGCCTACTACATACAGTTTTTAAAAAATTTACAGAATTAATGTGTAAAAAACATCATTTAAAATAATCCAGACCCTTTATAATGGTACTGAAGGTTCGTAAAAAATTAAAATATTTTAATGAAGTTATGTTTTAACAACAGCTCTTTCTTTTCACCTTAAAGATAAGAGAGAACATCTGTATAAATAATAATGAATGCTTAGATTTACTTTTCTTTCCTAAAACGTGTACTGTACCTACCTTTCTAACTTCAATATGGAAAAGTTCAATCTTATTGTCGCTATCCTTATAGTACTGAATTTTGTATTACTAAGTTAATTGTTATAGACAAGTTGAATTTTTGGTTGTACTTTGTCTTAATATTAATAAATGCAATTATTATTATTACTATGAGTAGGTACCGTACCGCTTGTTTGTCAAGGCAAAATATTTCTTCAAAATAAATTTATTATTCAAAGCTGATTGTTGTTTACCAGGATTTGAATTACCACTCAGTATGAAATAATAACATAATTCATAATTTGAGTTAGATAGTGATAAGTTCAAAATATATTTGTTTGGTAGAGGGATGACAAAACCTAATTAGTTTATTTTTCACATGTAGTAAAATATTGCCTTAATCCAAACATGAAATTTTTGTTAGGAAGTCACCTGTTATCACTTAAATAAAAAATTCTTTCTGTTTAGTGATATTAATACTTTTCTGTGTATTTAGATAAGTTTCAATTGAATTTTCATAAGTGCTTTTATTACAAATATATTTGACATAAGTATGAGCACACAGCAAAAAGATAACTCGATCAGTTGGGAAAGGTAGCCTATTATCAATAACCAAAGGCTGATAAGAAGTAGGCTATATTTTTTATAGCATTTATAACAACAGTTTCATATTGCATCAGTGTGTATGCAGAAGAGAGGACAGCTAGGATGAAGGGAACTTTGATAGTAAGTTGGTTACAATTAAAATTGTATTAGTGACTAGTTAATTTACAGGAAAGTAGAAATTTGAATAATTAGGCTACTCTGGAGAATAACTTATTCCTATACTTATCAGATAGTTAGCTACTTTTGTGTATGATACTTCGGACGTAAATTTGTTTTTAGTTCTTATTAACAAAAAAATAAATGAGCTTATTTTAATTTTATTTTTTTGCTTACGACTTTACTTTACAACTTGCGCAAAATGGGCTAAAGCATTTAACTTCTTGGCCACCCCGCTTCCCAAGCTTTAAATAAATACATCGGTTTCATATTAAGTTATAAACCAGTGGCGTAACTAATATTTTTGCGCCCCAAGGCAGAAACTACAATACGCCCCCCCTCCCTGTCTTAAAATTTTACTGCCCGTGAGAAAATAAGTTATGAAAATTACAAATTTAAAGAGTGTATTGGTTTGAAATAAAAATTGACTCTGAAAACAATTTAGATTTAAAAAACTGTTTAATTAATAATATAAAATCAATACAATTTTATTACAAGTTCGATAAGTTTGGCCATCTAAATCTAAGTCCAGCCTCGTCGGCTTTTAACTTCCAAAAATGTTTTTACTAATTGGTCCAAATTTAATCTGCAAGCTTTTTCATGTTCAATGCTCAAGATTCTAAGACCAGAAAGTCTAGTCTGAGACATAGAGATTCTTAAATAGTTTTTTATTAGTTTAAGTTTTGAAAAAGACCTTTCACTTGTGGCCACATTTACAGGTAAAGTTAAAAAATTAGAAAAGCTGTACACTGGACACTGCAAGCAATCAATTTATTTTCAATTAGCAAATAATGTGCTAAATCCTTAATGTTGTTTATATTTTTGTTTTGAATATCTCCCTTAGTTAGATTTCGGAAGCAAACTATTTCGTTCACTAAAGAGTAGCTAACATCAGTTTCATACTTATTACAATATTGTGTTACAGCAGCAGTAAGTTCTTGGTCAGAAAACTGAATAAGCTTATCTGGTTTCAAAAAGTTAAAAGTTTCTGCAAGAGTAAACATGCTATGAAATCTTTGACTTATTTGTACAATTATAATGTCAAGAGCTTTGAAAAATACATTGACTTGAAAACTGTGCAGGGGGTCTCTGAACTGAAAGTGAAAAGAGAGTTCATCAAAAAAGGTTTTTACTCTTCTTTGGCGTTGGGCTGGTAGAGAAGTTTCAATGTTCCATGTTGCTGCTAGCGCCTGAGCTTCGTGCACAATTTCAGCAAACTCTCCTCTCATTGCGCTTATACCGTCCAAGCTTTTTTTGAGAAGGCCACTTGCATCATCCAAACTAATGTTGAGTCTTTGATGTTATCGGAATCTTCTCCAAAATTTTTTTTTGGAAAACAAGAATCAATACAAAGTTAAATTATGACATATTTTCATTATGTAAGCTCCCGGATTGAAATATAATAACAAAATATGTTAAATAGGTATAAATTTACCTGTATACGTCTTTTTTCAATCCTTATTATGTTGTTTGATGTGACGACTGCAGTTTCGGGTTACCCCATCTTCTGGTCACACTAATTCGTACACCACAAAAATATACAGTTAGATAAAACTATTTCTCTCACTAGTGAGATCGTCGTAAAACACATTCAACGAAACACGAAAACAAGTGACCTACCTTCGCCCGGGCAAGATGTATATAATTAGTGACATTTGTTTGTGCGTTTTTTGTGTTTTGTGTTTTCGTGTTTCGTTGAATGTGATTTACGAAGATCTCACTAGTGAGAGAAATAGTTTTATCTAACTGTATATTTTTGTGTTGTATGAATTAGTGTGACCAGAAGTTGGGGTAACCCGAAACTGCAGTCGTCACATCAAACAACATAATAAGGTTGAAAAAAGACGTATACAGGTAAATTTATAAATATTTAACATATTTTGTTATGACATATTCTTTCTAAGTCCAGTTGCTTCGACTATTTCACTTCTTTTAGAAGACGTCAGAATAATTTTAGTCAAACATTTCATCACTATAGTGAAATTCACGTTTAGTGATAACAATGCATCATATCTCGACGACCATCTATCTTGTAGGACATAGTTTTTTTCAAAGTTGTGCGTACAATGCGGTCATCAATTTGTTCTGTTCTAATAAATATTTGCAAAAAAAAACTGAGGTAGACTTTAAGTAAAGAACATGTACACTTTGTTCACTACATCATAAAATACTGAAATGTCTGTTATAGATTCCACACTGTCATTTAGAACTATGTTCAGATTGTGACTAGCGCAATGAATGTAATCAGCACTCGGTGACTTAGATTTTGTTATCGTTTGCAGCCCTGAATAGGTACCACTCATAACAGACGCACCGTCATATTCCTGACCTCTGCACTTTGTCAGTGATAGTTTATGCTTATCTAAAAACGCAATAACATTTTCCTCCAATCTTTTGGCTGATTGGTCTGCAACGGGCAAAAAACCTAAAAAGGATTCAGTGATGTTCAGTTGTTCTGTATCTGGTTAGTAGACAACATGCCTTATAACTATCGACAGTTGATAAATTCTGGAAATATCTTGTGTTGTGTCTAGAATTAATGAAAAAAACGATGCATTTTGAATCTCTGATATTGTGTTACTTATTAGAACTTGACTAGAAGCTAAATCTATGAGTTCGTTTTGAATTTTTGGGCTAAGGTACTTTATTTTAGTATTTTCATCTTCTAAATGACTTTTAAGAAGTGGATCATATAACGGGATAGCAATGCAACAAGTGTGTTTCCAATAATAGATGTTTAACTTTGACATACCGGGTAACCTTATAATATGTAATGTACTCTGTACTTGGTTAACACTGTTACTGTACTGTAAATTGTTATATATGTTTCTAATGTTTGACAAAGGTTTGAAATTTTGATTTCAGTGATTTTTAAAATATCATTTATATTTAATTTATTTTATAATATTCAATTTATAAATTTTTAACCGCGCCCCCTTTGGGGCTACGCCCCAAGGCACCGCCGCGGTTGCCTCGGCGTTAGTTACGCCACTGTTATAAACAAATACAATATTTCTTCTTAGTCATATTTACAAACATAACACAATATTAAGATTAATAAACGGTACCAGGAACTGGCACATACTTTCTCTCAAACATGTTTAAATTATTAAACAGATTCATTGTGACTTCGTAATTTTGTAGGTGGGGTAGGAGAGGTGATATTAAAGTAGGAGATTAACTAATAAATGTTATTATTATTAGCTAGAGAGAAAACTATTCAATCTATTTCAAACAAATTTGTACAAAACACGTCTATTAGGCCTGTATAGATGCACGAAAAAAGGTTTTAAAAAACAACCCGATTTTTGGCCAAAAAAACCCGAAAATAAGTTATTATTATTAGCTAAACAATGATTTTTAGAAAGATACATATGTTTTTTTCTGCATATGGTAGGGTACATTAAGGGCTACAAATAAGCCAAATTTGAGAAAAATCGTTATAGAGCCTTTTTTTATAAAAAAATAATAACTGATTTTTTGGCCAAAAAGGGGGTTGTTTTTCAAAACCCTTTTTCGTGCATTTATATAGGCCTAATTGACATGTTTGGTGCAAATTTGTTCGAAATCGATCGAATAGTTTTCTCTCTAGCTTTGTATACATACAGACATTTTGTAAAAACCTCTTTTTTGGTCCAGGGGGTCCCAAAGCGGATATTTCCTCAACATCGATTTTTTGTGATCACTATACTTTCTCTATACTATAGTATAGTGAGAAAGTAAAATGTGGTCTCTATTACCAGAATATTTAGTTTTATAATGTGTGAGGTAACATAGATTATCTTTATTCGGGATTTAATTATTTTGCTGGTATTATTATTACCTGCATTTGATATTACATTTATTTTAACATTGTTGGCAAAACAGATATTGTAAAACTAATGCATGTATGCAATGTTGATCTTTTCAATACTAATAAAAATACATTAACAGTTAACAATTAAAAATCTTTTACTAAATCATTTGTTTTATTTTGCGTTTTCTTATGATTTTATATCAAAAATAATTAATTTATAGTAGGCCTGCATTTAATTTGATCTCACCTTTGTTTATAAAATTAAAAATGATTGACAAAGTACTGATAGTAAGATGTTGGTTATATATGTCTTATGATAAGTATGTATATCTAATCTATCAGTTTGTTTTTTGTAAAACATTTGTATTTTATTTTAAAATAACTAGTCAAATAAATATAAAATGTGGCCAAAATTATTGTTGTTAATAAGTACCGGTACCTACATATTTCAACAATTAATTGCTGTATCACTACATCTAGCAGCTACAAACACCAATTATCACCAATAAATATGGTCTAATAAATTGGTGGAAATATGTACTGAACAAAAATCTCCTGTGTTTTTTGGAAATACAATTCAATTTGCTGGGTTAAAAAAGTCAACTCTAGTATTTTATATTAATTTGTTGGGTTTCCCCTAAAAACAGTAAAGCCAATCATTTACTCAATCAAGTTTAATTCTTCTGTAAACCTTGAATGTTGAAAATATAATTCATGTTGGTGAACTATAGTTGTGCACAGGGCCAAATTTAAAGTTTGGACGCTCATAGGCCCAAGAGTTTTTGCTACCACTCTTCATAACATTAGGAGAGGGTAGTCGGTCGGACAATTTTCCTTAGAAAATAATCTTTATGATAACAAATTATATTATCATAAATAATTATTATTTCAATTATACTATCAACTTATTATATTTTATTTACATCTTATTCACACATAATCTTGTAATTGTTCATTTACATAAAGCCGGATCTGAACTGAAAACAACATCAGTTCTCCCACTGTCTAAATCAACTTCCTCTTCAGGTTGATTTTCAAAAACAGCCTGTGCCAGACCAGTTCCACAAACTGCCTCGAATTTAGAAGTGACAGGAAAAACAGGCAGTAAATTTTCACTGTGGTTTATATTGTCATTCACAATTCCACATTCAGCAGTGTGTTAAAAAAAGGATAGTATTTTAGGAATCTACTTTGTAACTTTTTCATTTCTTTTATTCTTTTCTTCAAACTTTCTTGAACTCTACGCCACTAGATTTTGGACACTACAAATTAAAAACACGATGATAATTATTTTAACGAACTCAAGCCACGCCATAAAAAAGATGCATGATAAACGTCAGAGTGGAACAAAGTCTGCATTCAAACAAAGCACTGACTGATTGTTTGCCGTGAGGGTGGGGGATGACTGCTGAAAACATTAACATTGCGCTTGTGCCCGGCTCGACCTAGCCACAACCTTCACAGTTAGTAGAGACACATTGATAACCAAGCGTACTACTCGAATGAGCTGAGGATATCGATAGACCAGAGTCACAAACTCTACGCCACTGTAACTCTTGCCACTTTGCAAAACTACACGAAATTTCAATCAACAATAATTACGTTGCCTACACCAATAAACTGTATAAAAGAAAATTAAATGAAGAAATGTTTAACTCAACATAAACATTATCTTTGTTTTTAAAGTAAAATGATATTTATTTTGTCTTGCGCCCCCTGGCATTGTGCGCCCCTATGCACGGGCCTAGTGCTAATTCCAGGCCTGGTTGTGCATCATCTCGCAGAACAGATTGACTAATTATTCTAACTATCTAAAAATTGTGTAACAACATTGTGTCGTATCCTGAGAAGGTAAAAGGAGACAAATAAAGTCAAATGGTATCATATAAATTGTTTACTTTTAATCAAAAATTAAATGATTAGAAGTTTTGTAATCAAAGATAAAATTTTATGTTTATTTCCCATGGTACAATATTAAAATTAATGAACGAACAAGCCCCGAATAAGAATGTTTAAGGCTATAAATATTCAACTCTATTATTTCACACAGACACAGTGTAGAAAAAATTACAGAATCATATTAGATACTAATTACAAGTAGAAATTCTTGACAACCTAATCTTAACTAAGATAATGGTAAGAATCATTAATTTCAAAAAATCAATGCAACTTGTTTTAATCTTATTAACCTTGAGACAATGTTAAAACAAATGAGGGGCGTTTAATAATTAACGAGACAAATGGCTGTGGGAATAAAAGTTTTATTCAATGACAGTGAACCTACACTACTTTTTAACTTAATCTCCACCAACAGTTAGGCGCCTATCCCGTTGCTTTGGGAGCTTTCTAATTCCCTTGCTTACAAATTCTTGACCTTGCTATTAGAGCAACTAGTATACAGCTTTTTTGATCGCTTTAATTTTCATAAAGCGCTGCATTTAATTTTTTTTTGTGCTGCATACACATTTTTTGAATGGGCCTAACAGATAAAAATTGGAGGACTTGAGGTTGAGAAGGTAGATGTGGCTACAACTCCTAACCCAATGTTTTCTCTTGCATTTCTTGAGACTAATTATTGAATCTTGTACAAAATGGTACTTAATACATATTCTTTTTCTGTTTAAGGCTATTATAATGATCATGGTGGTCCTGTCAGCAGTCTACGCACATGGACCACACTGTGGACCTCATTGTGAACCTCACTGCTCTCACCATGGACCTCATAACCCCTTTGTACACCCCCACGGACATCCACCAGGAGGATATTACCAGGGGCCACCTGTAGGATACCCCCAAGGTCCTTATTTTCCCCCACCACCACCTCCATTTGGAGCCCAATATTATGGTGCACCACCTCCACATTATCCTCATCACGACTCTCATCATCACCACCATGATCACCACCATGGCCATCACCACGATCACCATGGCCATCATTGATTGATCTATAACCTTCATGATTTTTTTAAATATCTGTGACTATTTTATATAATATAAATTATTAAATAACATATTACAAAGTTTTAAACTTTTGAGTTGCAGCATCCTGGCTTCTTCCTTCTACCACCTTATGTACTGAAGTTTTACAGGGATTGCTTTTATTAAACCTAAATTCAGAACTGAAAACATTTGTGTTAATGTTCACCCCATCGTGAGTGATATTTTTGAATTATGTTAACATACTGAGTTGAAGATATGAGACTCCAAAGTAGTTTGAATGTCCCCCATTTCAACTGTTTAACTAATGAATCTAAAAACATTGAATTAGTAAATTAGCAATACTTTCAATGGATGTTTGAATAATCAGACTAAATTCATACATTTTGGAAATTTACCAGTAAACTATGTATATTTTCATCTACTAATTTGAAAAATGTCTTAAGGATACTTCCCTGGGTAAATTTGATATTGTTCGATTAATTTCTTTCGATATAAAATTTGATGTTTTTTACTTTGGCAACTCAGTGGCAAAATATGAGCTTACATACTCATTTAAAATTGTGCTCCCTCTGCCATGAATCTTTGTAAGTGATGAATCTGAAATTTTAAAAAAATCCTGAAAATTGCAATTAGTAAACTACTATCAAGATTATAACAGTCATGGTATAAATTGTATGACTTAGGGAATTAACAAGTATACTAATTCCAATTTAATCTTTTACAGTTTGTTAAACTTAATCTGAATAGAATTTTTGTACCGTATCTAATTTTCTATTTTCCAACATGCCTACTTACATTTTTAGAAGTTTCAGGGTAGATTTATTTTAGGTTAACTGTAAAACAGAATGTAACTAAATGTAAAATATAAATAATTACTAGTAAGCCCCGTGAAAAATCACAGGCTGACTAATTAGATAGGCCTACACATCAGGAATACATCATTTAAAAAACAAACTATTAAAAAATAACATTGGAATACTTATCTAGGCCTACAATGGCCTACATAACTATGCTGATGGAGATTTTTAACTCAGTAAACGTGTAGAATTATAAGGATTATAAAACTGAAGGCCTATTTGTTAACATTTTGTGTTTATGTAGGGCCTACGTTATTATATATTTAAAGAAACATAAAAATATTACCTTTAAATTGCTTTTTATTTCGTATTGATGGATCAGTGATTTAGAAGTTATTAATATTACAGTAAAGAAATTAATAATCGAATGTACGAAGATGTACGAATGTTTCCGAAGTTAAATGAATATATATCTCTTCTTTAAATTTGTACAAATTATTGATGAAAAAAGGTTATAACGATTGAAGTTGTAAAAATAACTCCAAACTATAATCTACATTGAATTTGTGTATTGCAGGTGATGGGTGAAATCAGCTGTTTAGATGTAGGAATGTTTCTGAAGTTAAAGGAATAGGTATCTTTTCTTTAAATTTGTATAAAAAAATCTATAGTTTATAACCTCAAACCAAATATTATAATGTATATTATAGCATACATTAGTTATTTAGCTCATATTTAAAAAAAATCAACTTAACAAAGACATGAATAATGATTGAAGTTGTAAACATAACCTCAAACTATAATATACACTGGGTTTACAGATGATGGGTGAAATCAGCTGTTATATTAAATGTTACTCACAAACGTATGTACGGTCGTACCTTTGCTTTTATAGGAGTTGATGCTTCTTTGTTCAACCATATGTTACATCACCTATATGGATTTCTGTGAAACAGATATTGCTGTTTTGTTTACATAAATTTAATAGAGAAACTCCAACCATTTATTAAATTTGCTAATAGCATGTTTCTTAAATAAATGTTAGAAAGGTATCGTTTTAATCCTTGTGTGATAGTTGTTTTTCTTATTTATATAAAGTAATAGCCATTCGTACATATAATTATGAAAGTAGTATTTATAATTAGGTGATGGTACACATCATGTGATCTATATACACTCAGGATAGTTAAAGGAGAAGGACTAAAGGTATGTACGACTGTCTAACAGCATTCAGTCAGGCAGTGCAAAAAACCCATTGCAGATAATGTGCAACTCCAAACTCTCTTAAAAAAAGCACAAATACTAAATGTATATACATTACTCAAATGAAAAAAATATATCCAATTGATTAAATTAATCATTATTGTCAAATTTCAATAAAGCTTACTAAGAACACAATTATATGGAGATTCATGATACTCTAATGTGATAATGTACATCAAAACACAGTTTTACAACATTTTACATTTACTAAATCGAATTATTATTTCGTTCAACGTAAACTGGTATTAATTCTAATTACTTAGATTTTGATATATCTTAACACTAAAGCCTGCATTACACCTGACAAATGCTGGGCCAAAACACTCGCTACTCGGCCGAGCAATTTAAGTGGAGAGAGGTCAGTCCGTTTTGTAATCGGTTCAAACAATAAGATAAACATGGTTTTGCAGTGGGGCAATATGAAAAAGTGAAGACAGTATTGTAACTTGATCATAATTGTGTTAACAGAGGAAATATAACATGAAAACAGCAGTAATACAAGACAATTAACACTGTGGCTATGTTAGGGGAACAATTGAAACTTTGTTAAGAAAATTTGAAACTGAAGATTTCAAAGAGTATATTTCTTGTATGAGACTGGGATTAGAGCAGTTTGAATCTTTACTTGAAGCTATAACTCCTAAGATAAAAAAGACACTGTTTTGTGAACTGGACCACTTATATATATTTAAAAAATATAACGTAAGAGTACAAAATGCAAAATGAAATAATCGCAACCGGACTCACATAACTTATCAATTCACTGATTTCAATGACCTAGTGATAGATGAGTAGAATGTGTGGGTGTATGGGGAACTTATTCGGCCAAGTAAATAGAACCATGTGTCTTGGTTAAGTCACTGAACTGATAGCATTAGTCAGCCGAGCATTCGGCAGTTGTACCTGATTTAAACTATTACTACCATTACACAAGCACTTATATAACAGTAAATGAAAGTGATATTAATAAATAGTTAAATGTTATAAATAAAAATGTTCAATCTGTAACAAGGACATACTTGCATAGCTTAATCATGCTGTAGCCCAGGTAATATTCTTTATACATTTAAAACAATGAGCCAAACAATGTGAGAACAAACATACCTCAATTAGGACATATAAAGCAGGATCTGTATTATTACTATTTTCTGGCTCAAGATGAACTGGTCTATTAACAATGCAACAGGCAAATTTTAAGTTTAATTCATACGGAAGATTAGGAATAGGTACACACATTTGGTTTTAGCATTGAAATGCCAGTTGAAAATTTATACCTGGGTCGTAAATTCTGACAAGCTTGAATTAAATATACCCCTTGCATTTATTAAGAGTCATGCTTACAGGGGAAATGGGAATGGTACAAATAACTGTAGGATTTAATCTCAATGGTATTTATTTATTTTAGCTTTTTTAATGACAGTATCATAGCAAACAATTTCCATGTAATTTTAACCATCATTTCAAAATTAGCCAAAAAGTATCGATACAAGCATTTAATATATTTTTTGCTTAAATAATAATAAAATTATATTTAATAATCTGCATAATACTGAGGAGAATAAGGATTACAGTTATGGGACAGATCATGTGGGGAGTCCTGAAGATAAAGAAGTTGATGGGGAGGTAGGTAATGAGGACTTCCAGAAAAGTGGGATGGTATGAGAGAATGGGGAAAGTTTGGATGGGATGCTTTGCAATGAGGTGGATGGCAAGGCTTTGTTGGTGAATGGTAGGGAAAGTGTGGATGGTGATTGGGGGATGGGGAATGGAGATGTGGAAGGATCATGAAGTAGACCTTGAAAATGTGGAGGTTTCTGAGTACTTTCATAAAAATGGAATGGTATAGTAGGATGGGGATTGTGTTGATGTGGTACAGTAGTTTGGTAATGAGGTGGATAGTGGTGCTTTAATTTTGAATGATTGGGATTAGGTGGATGTGGAGATGACAAGTAATGGTTAGGATCTAAATGAGGTGGAGCTGGCGAATCAGAACCAGAAGAATGTGGCAAAGCAGAATTATGATGACGTGGACTTCCTAATGAGAAGAATGAGCGAATTGGACAAGAAGGAGTTGAGTAATGATTGGGTGGGGGAGGTCTAGATATATGGGGAGGGGGAGGTCGAAGGATTTGAAATGGGTGATGACTTGGTACATGCAACGGTGGAGGATGGGGATGAGGATGATGGTGTCTGGGATGGTTGTGACTAGGAGAATGAGATCTAAAAGTATGATGCTCAAGAGGGTGATGTTTAAGTAGTTGTTTCCGTGGCTTAGTGAGTTTTGGATCAGCAGGATGGTAACCTGGTGGGTAGTGGTCTAGAAGATGCTCTTGTGATTCATGGTACTTTGTAGATAAATCAGAGGGCTGATAATCAACGGTTGTTTCAAATGGACTAGGAAGCTGATAATTGATTACTCCTTCAGATAGGCCAGGAACCTGATAAATTGATTGTCCAGATGGGCCAGGTTTATTATTCTTAGAGTGTTGGACTTCCTTACTATATTTCAATGGAGCGTTTGTTTGAGATTTGGTTCCCTGTTGAGCATGTTTTGACGACGCATCTGTTTCAGATTTGGTTCCATATTGACGTTCATCAGTCGGTATAGCCATTTACCTAAGTAAAATTAAAAATGTATTGCCAATGAATAGTATAATCAAAAATGTTATGTAAAAAAGATCGAAGCAACCATTTCCTGGTAATAACATAGAATATAAATTTGTAGCACATAAAGTATTGATCTTACGGGAGGAATGAGAAGACTGACAGAATATTTATGTCTTTAAACATGTTTAGAGTTTATAAAATAGTAAAATATAGTAACAGAAAATTCAGAATCTTAATTTCTTGTATAGAAATAATAGCGGGTACTGTCAACCTTCAATTGAAATTATTGTTGCAAACAGGGGTTTACTCGTAATTTTTCCAGTAACGGAACATTATCGGAAAAGATGGAACGGAGGTCGAGGGTACTACTCCAGAAAAAAGAAAATTTTTATTTCTAAAACCCCTACTTTATGTACCTTTGTGACTTTAAGGGTGCAGATAATATGCTTACTTCTATAAGAAAAGTACGCATGTATATGTAACTATTTTTGTACTTGTATATAGCACATAACAAATTTTAGAGACATATACTATTTTAAGCAAAAACTTTACAAAAATAAATGTCTCTTATTTAGTCAATAGCCTTTACCAGAAATTTAAATCCTTGGTAAAAGACTAAAACTAAACGCATTTTAGTAAATTATATAAATAAAAAATTAAGAAAGTTACATTTTAATTATTATTATTCACTTAAATAGTATTATTTTTATGCAGCGCTTTAAATAAAACGAGGTCCAAACTTTAAAAAATAATATTAATAAATAAGGATGTCTAATCTCTACCACTCGACAATCAGCATTGCTCAATGATAAGTCTTGCGACTGAGATTCAGCCATTGTATGTATGTATTCCATGTTGCGCTCTCATTTGGGATATTAATTTTTTAATTAATTAATCGTGAATTTAAATGAGTTATTCGATAAGTATTAATAACTAAATGTGATCCAAATTATATCATGTTATAGCCCAGTCGGTATAGGTTACAACTACCAGTAATTTGCAATACGGCTGAAATTTTTTTTATAAGTACATTAAAGTATGTAGATTAACATAAAAAAAAGGTTTACCATTCTATCGATTTCCCAAAGTCGAAAAAAAATCGATTATCATTTTCAACAAAAAAGGTCATATGTATTTATTTCGTCCGAGCAATGGTTTGTCTGGAAAAAAATCGATAATGCAGGTATGTATTTTGCAGCAGGGGAAATCACTAAAAGGGGACATCTTATTCACATATGAAGCGTTGGCTCATTCTAAATTGATCGAATTTTAATATATCGAATTGAAACTTGACATAGGAGTTAAAATATATATTTTAAACATTTATGCTGAGTCTCAGCTTGTTATCTTAAAAATGACCCGATCTAGGAGTCGATTTCGATTTTACTAGTACCGGACTCACGAACTAATTTCAATCTATTCCAGTTTCGTCAATTTTTGGAATATCAACATCAAATTTGTTTTACAAGTTGAGTACACCAGTATAAATATTTTTAGAAGTATGAACGATTTTTTTCATGTTATTTTTAAAAACGAGGCGCTTGAAAATGGTCTTCTGTTTTACCTATCTCGTTTTAACTATAACACCTTTGGATTCAACGACTCCATTTTCGACATTTTTGAACATATCGATTTAAAAATTGGTACAGAAGTTAAAAACACAATTGTTTTTGCTATACTTATTTTAAAAACTATATTTAAAAAATTGACTAATCTACAGCCGATTAACTCAAGCGTTTTGATGAAAAATCTAAAAAGGTCTAAAATTATACTTTTTTAAGTTACTTGTGCTTTGAAAAGTAAATAATAAAAAAGGTTTATACTCCTTGATATTGTTTGAATCTATATATTTAACTTGTAAAAAAACTTTCAGGTTGATATTTTGAAAATTTTCTAAACTGGAGCTGTTTACAATGAATTGGTGGGTCCGGTACTCCTAAAATCGAGAAACCCATTAATAAGTCAAGTGGCTCTAGATCGGGTAAATTTCAAGATAACAAGCTGAAACTCAGCATAAATGTTTAAAATATATATTTTAACTCCTATGTCAAGTTTCAATTCGATATATTAAAATTCGGCCAATTTAGAATGA
>JAGFPH010004446.1:21465-41565 GCA_018207615.1 Philaenus spumarius | reverse complement strand
CGATATATTAAAATTCGGCCAATTTAGAATGAGCCAACGCTTCATATGTGAATAAGATGTCCCCTTTTAGTGATTTCTCCTGCTGCAAAATACATACCTGCATTATCGATTTTTTTCCAGACAAACCATTGCTCGGACGAAATAAATACATATGACCTTTTTTGTTGAAAATACCTCCCCTACACGGTGGTATTTTTTATTTTCCTCTATCTTCATCCCAGCTCGAAATATTAAGGATAATCGAAAAAAAAATGATAATCGATTTTTTTTCGACTTTGGGAAATCGATAGAATGGTAAACTTTTTTTTATGTTAATCTACATACTTTAATGTACCGGTACTTATAAAAAAATTTCAGCCGTATTGCAAATTACTGGAACTTTTGGTCTAAATTGACCTCTACCGACTGGCCTATTAGGTGTTATTTTGATTACAGTAATTTCATCAATAAGTTATAAACTTTTTCATGCCGAAAAAGTTAATAAAATAAAAGTTTAAGCATCGCTGGTTTATAAACTTTTCAGCCGCCTCGACTCTGAATCATAGGTCTCTTATTTATTTGTAGTCGTTCGCAGCGCTCACCAAACATGAACGGCGTGCTGCGAGGCTGGCAAAAGAGTGACTAGTGCTCCCAAGTTGTCAAAATTTCGATTCCGATCTGAGGGACAATGTTGGAGATTACTGTAGTTGGCTCGCATAGTCGCAAAGACTGTAGTGTGGGGGTATCTTGAGGTTTTTCGATTGGTGTTTGTAAAATTCTACACCGAGTGTTGAATGAGTGTGATTGAGGGAGCGGATGGTCCAGTGCAACGTTAAAACAAAAAGTACAAAAATTAATAAAAATCAGGACCAGAACGGCACCAGTAAACCCCTGGTTGTAAACCAATGAAATTATTGAGCAGTTACGTGACTCGCCAAATTAAAAACTTGCGAAGTGGATATAATTAACAAATATTATGAGACCCTTTTATACTATCCAACAAAATAGATATTGAAAATAGAAGAAATATTCTTTAATGTATCATCAATAATGAAAATACTTAAAGAATACTTTAAGTTTAATTTAAAATTATTAATACTAATGGTATTATTATTTTTAACTAACATAGGCCCTTTTATTTTCTAAATATTCGTGTATCCCATTAAATTGTACTAAAAATTAAAACTAAAAAATGGATTTAAAAAATGATGATAGATTTTCAAGTTAGTGCTGTTTTCAACTTTTGTAGTTATTTTTTATAGAAAATACAGAACCTTTTTATATTGTTAACAAAGATTTCTCAACAACTTTGGTCATTATTAATATCATTCAAATTACAATATCAGGAATAAAAACATTTTAAGTTAGGATGGTGACATGAGTTAGGCACACAACTTAAGAATAGGCATCTTAAAATTATTATTGTTATTATTAAAAAATGTTATTGTTAGAAATTTGGAAAAGTAAGGTCCATTCTTTTTCTCCACAAAGACCTGACCTAACCCCATTGATCCTCTTTCAGCAACATTCTGTATTTTGTGAAAGTTTATTAACTGATGCAAAAAATTATTCTAGGAGCTGTTACAATCATAAATTTGGATATGCTCTGGGTATATTACCAACTTGTCATTTATGGGTAAATAAACCAGGAACATATTTAATTATCAATCTAAAGCATGAAAATGTAGGCTACACTACACATATGAATTTAGCTTAATTATTTTCTACACTACAACAGTTTAATATCACAACCATTTTTTTTTTGCGACATTGTATAGTTAAAATACAATTACGTATGTACTTTGTTTTAGCAAATTGTAAAATTACTTTACTACATGTTGAATGTTTTACATTCTTTGGACCACATCGTCTTAAAAGTGGCTAGTGCTATAAAACATTTTTACAGTTACATTTTTTAACTAAAGGTTTTTTATTTGGAAGTCTAAAATTGTTATCATAATGTTTTTAAGAATTTTGATGATTAATCTTTATTTTGTGATGGAAGTTAAATAAACTGCTAATTTTGGTTAATAAAACCATCATTATACAAAGTTTGTTTCAAATCAATTTAGTAATTTTATAGAAACATAAAATAAGTATTTCTGTTAAATAAACCTTACATTATTTAAGATTTTTGTATTATAACATTTTATAAATGAATTTTGAATAAGTTGTTATACTACATGAAACGATAAACAAATAAGTTAACTCAATATATATATATTTAGCTCCGAGGCTCAACACAGAATATGCTACTAGTTATTGCATAGTATGTTAAACACAAATCTAACTGAACATTTGTGAATTATTAATTTAAAAAAAAAAATAATTGAGTGAAAAATAATAGCCCCTAACTTTTGAGATTGAAAAGTTCTTATAATTAGGAGCCTGAATAGCTATCCTTACAAATCCTTTTTTCATCATAGCAAATTGTCCTTTTTTTATAATATTAGTTCTCAATTAAATTGTCTTAAAGTGGTGTATTTTCGTACAAAACAGTTTTAACAATAAAATTTCAAAGAAAAATATGTATTATGTATTGGTAATTTGTACCCTACTAGTATTTTCTCATTTATATTTCATGTGAAATGAAAATCCTTTTTTACTTTAGAAGATCAATTGCATCTAAACTTTTGAAAAAAGTTGATAGTTTAGAAAAACATGGTAACTTATAACTTGATAAAACTACAGTAAATATTTGTAAAGAATTAAAATATTCCCCAGGCCCCTCGTTTGGCCAAACACAAATTTGCATGTTCTACTAGCACCCCCCTGATTAATTTCTGGGTGTGCCACCGATTACCATGGTTGCCAATGAGCTACCATTGAATGTCTATCAAATGTAATAATATGGAAATATTATTTACTTATTTTGAAGTACTGGTTTATAAATTATTGGAATTTAAATAAACCCCTTATTCTTATCACATAAATATGTAGTTGCTAGTTTGTAATTCTGTTTTTAATCTGCCTACTTTGATGGTCTAAGTTTATAAACTGACAAATTTATGTTTTTAATAACAAACATTAATTCCTAATGTAAATAATTAATTTTAAATTAAATAAATACTTTAAAAAGAACTTACTTGCTTGAATGTTATGAAATACCGTGGTGAAGCTCCACCTTGATCTCAGAATAATGCTATCATTACCATGTCAGCTTAAATTGTTACCCTTATCTTATCCAGTAATGCAATAGTCGGTATAAAATATAGATAATTCTATTTTAACAGTTTAGTAAATATGAGCTCATCTGTGAAATAATTGTTGACTTTTTATTTCTTTGGTTTCCCTTTGTGTAAAACAATCTTACTTTAATCACACTTTTTGAAATATATTCTCAATCGTACTCATCTGGGGCATATTTAGGCACCACATAGAAGGTATTCCCACAGATTATGAAGGTATCCCCTGGTAAAAACAACTGTAACAAACTACATGTTGACCAATTATTTAATTGAGGTTATTCCTTAAATGCTTGTGGGAGAATTATTTTGAAAAAAGTATATATACTGGCTTGACAATGGTTCAGTGATGAGGGATTACACCATGTCCGCTACAATTTATAATGTTTATGCAGCTAAGGGACAACTTTTTACTTTCTTTCTTTAATCTATTCTGTGAAAATGTAAAGGCATAACAAATTAACATTGATAAAGTCGGTGATATCTTTGCCAATATAAAAGCAACAAAGAAAATAATAAAACATCAATTTCAATGGATGTTTTTACACATGGATAAATCATTTATTTCCCTAACATCAAGAAATCTTCAATTTTAGTCTTTGTTTTTAATACATTATTTAACTATTTAAATTTTATAAAAATATCAATTCATTTATCATACGAAACTTTTATTTTGCAAAGCCTGTTAAACAAAAATGGGGTATTTTGGGGGTAAGTAGACAATTTTAAATGATAACCCCTGTTGAGTGACACCTCATTTTAAAGGTCTTGATAAAAGAAGAAGATTGGCACAAACTGGAGGTTTGTATGTTGACTCTATCCAACATAATGGTCAATAAAAGTTATAATTTTCCAAAAAAACTCATATTTAAAGTTTCATTAATAATTATATTATGTTACAATGAGTAAAACCTTTAGCACTCACCTCATTTTCACTCAGATTAAGTGCTCGAAATGAGAACCATTGACTTCTTGACAAAAATACAGCCTCGACTCAAAGTGTTGCCTAACATTTCTGGTGTGATAAGGTGACAAGCGTGTTCGATCATTACTATGTTTTATGACTTAGATTGAGTGACCTACTGGATGAAACCCTTGTAAAAATAACAGATGTTTCATCTTTAACATTTTGATCTTATTTGAATGGGAAAAAAAATTTTGGGAAAAATAATAGGGGGGAGGACTTTTAAGACACATGGTATATAATTAACAAAAACAGAAAAAGCAGGTCTGAAGTGAACTGTTGTCTAGTTCAAGAACAGTGCTTCCTGGCAGCAGTTCAAACCTTTCACGATAAAGTAATTTTACACCAAGGTGACCTGTGACATAAATTAACCACATTTTTTTAAATATGTTACATTTCTAAAAATATATTTTGTTATACATTTTTTTTTATATTATAAGTCATAGAATAAAATTAAGAATGTGTACATATATTTTATCATTTTTGTAGTACTGAATCTCTTTATGGGTAAATTTATTGGATTACCGTATATCATTTTATCCTGAAAATTTTAATACAGTTTAAATATACTCTAAGCTTTCCAAGTCTTAGTTGGACCTGTACAAATTTGTTTTTCCTAGAATTTAAAACAATATCCAAATAATGTACCGAGTTCTTATCTCAAAAGCAGTCCTTTTTATGTTAGATACTGTCATTAAGTATCTATTGGTACTAATACCATGATCACAGACAAACATTAAAACACACTGTAGGAAATCAAATAAATGAAGATGTTTGTTGCTGCAGTAAATTGCTAAATATAGATATTCAAGTTGCATCCAGAATGTATACACATCTTACACATTGGGCTACTGTAGTCAATTTATAGCATATAGACTACGCCTGTTAGATCTTTGATGTGTTCTCAGGTGAAATAAACAAATAACACTGTTCTACTACAGTAACGAAAGTACAGTACCACTTGTGGTAGGCGGACAGTGTTTATTGTATTTTATCTGCAGGGATAGTAACAGTTCAGAGGATAAAAAAAGTGAAAAATTTTCCAAAAAAAGTGATTGAAATTCACTGTTTTAATGTAATAAAAACATAAAAAGAGGAATTCGACCAGAACCACCCCTGTTTCTCTTGTTTCTGTTATTTTTAGAGTCACAGAAAGTACTAAACTTAATTGAATATTGTATATTTAAATGCATTAAACAACAAATTCAGCAATCGATGTGCCTGCTTAGTTATTTTTTTATTTTTTTTTTGTAATGAAGTCATTAAAAAATGTGCTAAAGATATTTTTAGAGATGTTTTGAAAACAAAAAACTTCCTGCAACCCTGTTTTTTTATTATTATTGTAGAAATACAAAACAATTACATACAGTAATATACAATCTAGCTCTTACGCTCTACATCTTGTTTACAATTTATGAAAATGAGATTGTGGATTTTACTTACATTTTAAAGCAAAATTTAGTTGAACACTAATAAAAACTCATTAATATTGTTCACAATGTACTAGGAAAAAAATACAGATTACTATTAATTGGTTTAAAAGGTGTTTAAATGACTATATTAAATCAAAATGTTAGAAACCAAAATCAACACGATGAAATAGTAACTTAATCAGTTTTAGGTTTAGGTTTTTTAGAAATGAACAGTGTTATAATGCTCGTTTTGCACTTTTGAAACAAACCACAAGTTTTTTCTGTTGCTTTTCTTCTAGATTCTACTTCTTGTTGCACAGCTAAAGCTTCTCCAGCATAGTGTTAGCTAATCTTATGCCATCATAATTTTTCTTTTTCAGTGACTTGTCCAATTGTTCATTTGCTTCTATAAAAAGTTTTTGGGAAGCTCGAAAATTATCTAGGCCTTCCTTTTTTGCTCTTCAATCTTCTTTTTTTTAATAACTAATTTTCTTAATCCAACTTTTTTATTTGGTTTTCTTCTAGTGCGTTTTATAGCTTTAGTTCTTTCCTCTTTATCTTTTACTTCCTTTCCTTTCTCTAGAAAGATTTTGTAGATGTTGCCTGCTATCCTAGCTAACTTGACCAGTTCTTTTGGGATGCAAATGTTTTGGGATTTGTTTTCAAACTCCTTAAAAGTCGATTTAACAATCAAAAAAGCATTTAAGGTTCTTACACTCATTTGAGATTTTTCTTCTGTCATTGCAAAAGGTCATCTCTACGTCTGCATTGTCGTGTGATAGAGTTAAAACAGCCTTCACAACAGTTGAAAATTTCAAACTTCCATTACCATTCGCTGTCTCAAGTATGTTATTCGAATATGTGTCAATGTGTATGCCTTTCAGCTTCTTTTCATCTTCATCAAACTGTTTTTTGGTAGCGAGTAAGCTCCCATTCATTTTGAAGCACATCAATATCAATAATATGTTTTAAACATAAATGTTTGGAAACTTTGATGAAGTCATCCCAACTTATGTTTAAAAAAATTCTTTTAGGTTTGACACACCCAAAATGTTTTAAAGACAAGTTCCCTTTCAGTTTCTTGATTAAGCGACTGGCTTAATGAAGTGTTTTTCAACATTGAAAAGAAAGTCAACAACACAAACTTTTTTTGGCATTTTTTAGCTCCGATTTTACCTGATCTCCACAAATAACTTGTTTTACAACAACCATGTTACCAGGCTCAGGCTTATAAAATGTGTTGATATCAACTTTTTCAAATGATTTCGGTTCTTATCCTTCTTCAGAACGGGGTTTAGTAACAAAAGAATCAGGTCATTCATTTCGATTAAAACTAAATAATATTGATAAAAACAAATTTGTTTACACTAATTTAAAAAAAAGTGACAAATTTCTTAAAAAGTGACACATACGAGGTTTGTCCAGAAAGTAAGTACCGTTTTGGAAAAAAATATACAGACAATTTTTGTTTCAACAAAATTTATTTCTACAAGAAAGATGATATCTTAAACTATTTTTCTACATAGTTTCCAAAATAGTTTAAACATTTGTCGTAGCGAGGAACCAACTTTTCTATACCCTCTTCAAAGAAAGATGCCGCCATTGACGAGAGCCAGTGCCGAACACCTTCTTCAGCGTCGTCATTGCTGTCAAAGCGGCGCCTTCCAAAATCTCGCTTCAAGTGCAAAAACAAATGGAAATCAGAAGGTGCCAGATCAGGGCTGTACGGCGGATGGTCAAATTGCTCCCAACCAAATTCTTGAATAAGGTTTTGAGTGGCACCAGCAGAATGGGGACGTGTGTTGTCATGGATCAACACAATGCCTTCACTAAGCATTCCAAGTCTTTTGTTCTGAATCGCACGCCAAAGTTTTCTCAGTGTTTCACAATATCGTTCGGCATTGATTGTTTCCCCTCTGGGTAGAAAATCAACAAGCTGAATGCCCTTTCTGTCCCAGAACACAGTGCAAATGATTTTTCTTGTCGACAAAGTTGTTTTGAACTTTTGTTTCTTGGGGGATCGTGAGTGTCTCCACTCCATTGACTGTTGTTTGGACTCTAGAGTGACAAGACAAACCCAAGTTTCATCACCTGTAACAATCTTGTTTAAGAATTCGTCTCCTTCATCACTGTAACGGGTGAGAAAAGTCAATGCACTGCCAAGTCGCTTCTTTTTGTGTTCATCCGTAAGCATTTTCGGAACCCAACGGGAACACAACTTGCGATAATTCAAGCGATTAACCACAATCTCATGTAAAAGACATTTTGAAATTTGTGGGAATTCATCAGAAAGCATTCTTATGGTGAAACGTCTGTTTCCACAAATTTTCTCATTCACTTTTTCAACCAATTAATCGCTCACAACCGATGGCCTACCGCTGCGAGCCTCGTCATGAACATTAGTTCGCCCATAACTGAATTGCCGAACCCATTTTCTTACCATACCATCACTGGTAACTTTTTGTCCATAGACTTCTGTAAGTTGGCGATGAATTTCAGCAGGTTTCATGTTCCTTGCGTTAAAAAATCGTATTACAGAACGCACTTCACAGTCCGCGGGATCAGAAATTGTTTTAAACATTTTGAGTGCACACTAACTAATGTAAACACAATACAATTTTGCCGTAATTGCGTCAGCTGTTCAACAATGAACCAAGGAGACTAGAGCGCATGCGCGGAACATCGTCGCTGGCGCTGTGCCGGCGATAGAACGAAACGGTACTTACTTTCTGAACAAGCCTCGTACTACAAAAAGTGACTAGTTACCATCGCTGTATCTGTGTACAAGGGTCATGTATTACTTACATGTAACAAGATGTATTACTTACAAGAAATATGTAACAAGTTAAACCTGTGCCTTCAGTAATTAAAAAAATATTAATTTGAAAGATATGTTTGCATTTTCCAATACATAGTAGTTAGAGAAACTTTCATTCAGATATCACCATTATACCTAGATTAATTCTCTAATTTTTCACATTTCCATAATAAATCATTTCTTTTATATATTCCAAAAAAATTCTCCTACTGCAAAATTTTAAAAAATCCTACAAAATCCTAGCACTCCATGTTTATAATTTTACTGCTCTATCTAAAATATAAAAACACCCTTTGATAACCGTCATTAATTGATAATGATATAGAACATTATGCCTAGTACAATACTAAGATACTGTGGGCAACACTGAACTTGAAACTGTAATCCTGCATGATTCTTACCCTTGACTTTGTTCATGTATCTGTTAATCAGGAATGGGAAATCAAAACACTTTGTAAAAAATTTATTTACATTATTTATTAAAATGTAAAACACAGATGACTTAAAAGTCTTCATCCAAATACTTACTAAACTGAGTTCCGTATTTTAATTTATCATTAAATACTTTTGGTTTAATTCCGTATGCCATTAACCTAGAGTCTGAAATAGATACTTTGTTATTGTTTTTCTTTATTTTGAAAGTATTTGCTTTCATTAAATTCTTTTCATATTTATCAGCTATTTTGAATGTCTCATTATATTTATGTGATTTTTTCTTCTTCATGTTTAGTAATTTTGACTTTTCATTTCTTTTTTGTCTCCTAGATTTACCTTCACTTTTGCTAATATCCAATCCATTAATATTCAAATTACTATTATTTTGTTTCCTTTTCTCTTTTTTATTTGATGTCACTTTAACAGCACTTTTGTTTTCTGTTTCTTCATTATTATTTACATTGTCCAACTTGACTTCCATATTAGTTTCATTTTGGGTTTTAAATGATTTGTTATCACCATAATCATTTTCTTGTTTGCTTTTTATTTTCTTCATTTTTTTGTTTGATGATACTTCTTTACTACCATTGTCATTTTGAGTGCTGTTCTTATCGTTAATTTGATTTTCTTTTTTCTTTTTAGATTTATTAGTATGTTTATCTTTTATTTTATTTATTTTTTCATCTCGAACTTCTTTGTTATGATTGAATTGTTCTGTGGCATCTACATGAGGCAGGCATAACTTATTATCTATTTTATTTTCTATTATAAAACTATTACCTTTGTCATAAATAATTTGTTTGTTTATTCTTTTTATTTTCTTTACTTTTTCTTTTACAACTTTTTCATTATGATTGAGATGTTCCATGCCATCTTCCTGAGTTGAGCACTTATTATTTTCTATTTGATTTTCCTTTAACCTATCTTCATTGTCTTCCTTTACAAATACATTATTAGTTGTACCATCAACACTAACATTATCTTTCTTCCTCTTCTTTTTTTTCTTTTTGACTTTATTGTTATCTTCATTTATGTCCTTTTCTGCAGACCTGAACATAAAAAACAATCATTATGATTAATTTCCAAACTAAATTAGTAGGCTACAGCATGGAATTTAAATGTGTTAACTTTAATTTGTTTCACTAACAAATAGCACTAGAAAACAGCATTGGGCAAATGTTGTTTAAGTACAATGAACCAAATTTAAGTGAACATTTACAATTTACATAAAACTGCTTGAGCTTCAACTGTGTAGACATTTATCTATGATATTAACTTTAATTTAATACTGAACTTTATACAGTTTCAAAAAAGAATAATATTCACGTTTCATTCACAAAGCAAACACATTAGTTTTATGTCCACTATACCCAACACAACATTGTAGTTTCAAAAACATGTGGGATCAATTTAAAAGTTATAATTTCATCTCCACATGGGTACAAATTTGTGCTTGTTGCTTTTGGTATCCCACTCACAAAAATGTCAAATTACTTTTTAACATGTGACTAGACTACCTAATGCCTTAAAGTTGTAACATATGCAGTTCCTTGAAGGCATATAATATAAAACTTCATAGAAAGAGGCATATAATATAAAATTTCATATAAGAAGTGTATATTATATGATTTAATAATAAAGAGGTATAAATAAAAATTTAGACGAATTACATTAAAATAGTATTTTGCTGATATTATTTTAAAGTAAGTCAATCAAATTATAGAGAATAAATTAATAAAAGCAGTCAGGAAAAAAACAAAATATAATTTATTTCTAAAATCAGACGAAGAAAGTAAGAACATTGTTAGGAGAGCTTCATTCAGTTATATCATGAACATAATAAATAACAGTATATAAAACTCCAACTGGCCACATATAGTTTACTATAATATTTCAGATGTAATTTGTGTTAAACAGGAAGTTTCAAAAAGTTTTAGAGATGGGAATAGCCTCATGCGTGGTTGTTTTCCGGCTTCTTCCTTCTACGATATAAGATGGTGTAATAGTAAGGAAGTGACATCGTTCACGCATCAAGTAATTATGCAATTCTCTAAAGAAAATGCACTTTTTCTTTGTTAAATGTTTATTCAAGTTAATAATTAGTCTAAGTCAGTGAAGTGAAGATTGTTTGAAATAAAATAAAATTCAACTAACAGCTAAGAAAGAACGTTTTAAACTGTTTTTGTGCACAAGATAGGCTTCAGTAAAGATTGTTGTAATATAGTGGTGGCGTGTTATTTCGAATCAGGATTATTTTACAGACATTTAATTGGGCCCCGACACAACTAATTTTGCAAGTATCGTTTTTAATACAAGAACTTTTTAAATAAAATTAACAATAGTAGATTTGTCTGCACCTAAGATTTTTGCTGTTTTAACTTCCTTAAAGCATATTCAATGCCTCTTTTAAATTCATATTTTAAATTTTGTTTATTTTAAAACTGTTACATGCATTTTTTGACTATAACTTATTTGAACACATTAAAATTTACTTGCAATATGAGTTTAATAACTGAAATTGACCATCATGTTTGACTAAGTTAAATTTCAACCACAGTTTCATGTAGTAGGTACTAATAGCGAACAGACACAAAATTTATAAAAATTAAAATACAAATTAGCAAATATGGCGCAGGTTATGGTGACATTTACCACAAGGTAGATTAAGGCCCTTCGCTCACGGGACGAGAGAGACTCGAAGCGGTACGAGCGTCATGAGTATTATGCGATATGTCATCCGCTCACAGGGCGATTTTTCTCACAGTCAATTAGTAGTCTTCAACCAAGAAGGTACAATCCTTTCGTCTTAAAAATATTTTAGAATGCAGTTTATGATGACGAAGATATTATGTTTTATTGATACCGACCGATGGATGAAAAGAAGGAATCATAGAATACGGGTGCATCGAACGGAACTATCATTTCGGCTGTTAGTTGTGGTAAAATAATTGCAAAAGAGCGATGCAAATTTTTTGGCATTCTAGAGAATGGCCTAGATTTATAACTATCTACTGTTGTATATTTTCTTTTAAAATCAAATTGACACAAAGAAAATAAGAAAAAAGGAAAAGAGGACACCAGTTAACCCCCAAAGTAAATAACCAATGATTTTAATAATACCTGATATTCTATAATTCAATAATTTAAATTTGATCGGAGTTTGTTATCTGTTATAAAACTATGCAACTATAATTATATTAAAGAAAAAATGTAATGCAATGATATTTTTAGTTGACAAATTTACTTCCTTGGTAATTTCATTCCACGCTTTATCTGTACATTCCTTCCTAGAATAATCCTGGAGGGTATGATTATATAACACAGGAGGTTTTTCAACTTCTCCCACAAATTTCACATTAAAGACCTCCATTGTCAACAAACCACACCTCATCGTTTCAAGCGTCATGCCCGCTCGTTGTTTTTCGATTCTCAACAGTTCGCACAGTTTGAGTCTCTCTCGCTTCGACAGCAAAACGCTTTGTTGGGAGATCCCCATTCACTTACATAGGAAGTCGAGTGGAGAGGGAATCCCTTTGAGGCTGAGTCTCTCGCCCCGTGGCCGAAGGGCCTTAGACGAAAACCTTGAAACATTGATTATGCAATATGATCTATGAAACAAGGAATGGTAGTCTGCAAGCTTTGTGGACTTCACCTATAGTCCTGACGTCATGAAGGATCATAGACACTGTCTATGTAGGAAGTGGAACATACTACATCAGTGGAACACATGTCTGTTTGTAAAAAATGTGTTATTGAATTCTAGGTTATGAAATGTTTTTGTTGGAATTTAATAGATAAATGATTTTGAATAACAGTTAAATAGTAAATAATGATAAATAAATATTAATTAGTAAATGAATTCACATACTACAGTTTAAAAAAAAATAATACTAGTTAAAAAAATACATATTTTTTGTATTTAGATGAGACTTAGAAATATTTTGGAATGACATTTTGTTTAACAAGTTTTAAAAATCATTTATTTTTATTTTTGTAATGCCTCAAGTTACAAAGTTCAGTGACAAGATTTATAATACAAATTTGAGATCAGATTAACTAAATACCTAAGTTAGGTTTTTTTCAGTGCTTGTGGACAGACAAAATATTGGGAATGGTACGTGTCCAAATAAAAGTGTTTTCATTGTAATAAAAAGTAAAATAAACTTACTCTAAATATAAGCTTGGAAGAATTTTCATTTTTATTTCATCATTTTTAGCTTTTTTAGAATACATTTTTGCGTCATTCTTTTCCTTATGTTCTGATCCCACCTTATGAACACGTTTCATTGAACACCAACGTTCTAATTCCTTATCATCTGCAGTAAGAATCTGTAAAAGTAAAAATCATCACAAGATTTATTGAAATATCAGAAAGAAGATAGATTAGTGTCAAAACTTTCTGTAAGCCAGTATATAAATAATGTAGTGTTCTAGAATTGTGCAACATGTACTTTGCTTAGTTATTTGGTGTTTAGCTTAAAATTTAAAACTGCCATAAATATACAAATAAACATCATAAAAGCTGCACTATCAGAATCCTGTTTAAAAAGAACTAAACATTTCAGTCACACATTTTTCATTTCATTACAAGTACTATGACATACAAAAATTATTTTCAAAGCTAAAAACCGGAATGGTTATTATTGCCTACAATTACATGCAGCACACAAACCTCCTAAACATAGCTTAGAAATTAAAAACATATCTTTAAACAACTAGTTAACGACAACTAAAATCTGGAAAAACAAAAATAACACAGTTATAAACAATTATTAAAGCATAGACTAAAAATATTTAATTAAACATTGAAAAAACTATTAAAAATCTTAAAATTAGTTAATAGTGGAAAAAACTGATATCACCAAAAACTTAAAACTTACGAAAAACTACATTACAATCTTTGGGTATAAATGAAACAATAAAGAAAAACTCTAATAGTAAAACATAACAAAAACAAACGTCACAACATAATACAAAATAAATGTTTATTGCACTGACTTGCAAATAAAATTATTAAAGTCTGATAACATCAACATTTATAAAATTAAAAACTAATAACTAATTACTAAGAAATAAATAAAAACTACTGACTGCCTAAAACAAATACACTAACGAGCAAAGCTCCATTTTACATAAACTGCTTTAATTCAGAACAAATTAATATTAACTTTGTTACTAGTTAAATCCTTTCAAAATTAGATGTTTCTGATGATCGATCAATAATAAAGTACGAAAAGATTTTTTTAAAGATGTGCAAGAGTGACTTCAAACTGGAAGTTTTTAAACACAAATTATCGGGAAAAACTACAGTTAAATATTAAAAGTAACTAAAACAATACCTCTTCTACAGTAAGTCCGTAGTTATTAGGTGTAATTCGTTTGTACTTGAATCGACATGGTTGATCCCCAATGAAATCCTCACAGTCAATCCCGTAGTATTGATCTAAATAATCTTGGAAGGAATAATGTTGTGTAGGATCAAATGCCGGTTTTTCACGGCTAACAGCTTCACTCACTGTTGTCCTGCGATGTTTATCTCTAGCTCGACGACCTTTACCTTCCTTTTTGCTTTTTTTGGGTACTTTGGTCGGGTCATAATCACAGTCCATCTACAGTTTTTGAAAAAAAACATTTTTGATTTTAAATATTTAGAATGCCGATTTTAGAAATACACAGTACATAAACAAGAGTTTTATAAATATACCACTATTTTTAATTAATAAGAATGGCATGGTAATAGGCTGATACACCAAGCTCGCTATATTAAAAAAAAAAATGTGTTTATATTGTTTTAATGTAAAGAATTTTTAATACTTTTATAAAGCCCTGTGTAAAACATTGACTGTTTAGTATCATCAAGATGATTGAAATCACACACTTGACATCATCTCTCTTTCTATATTTTTATTCTTTAATTTCTGTTACAAGTTTTGTTTCTTAAATAGACATTTTGATAGCATTACTGGCAATTTTATTAGACTTTATTAAAAAAAAACAAGTTTTAAAATTTTACTTTAAGTTTCAAGTTAGATGGAACATGGTATATTACTACAAGTTCACAGTATATATCTCTAACATTAAAACTGTTTTCACATCTACATCATCTTGTTCATGAAATTTTTGTTTTTGTAACTGTTTTCAGGAAGCTTCTGATCCTAATCGTTGTTTGTCGATATCTAGTAGGATTCGGTAGTTGTTTCAGATTTAACATAAATGTACAGCATAAACTTGATAATTCGAAGTCCATATCTTGAATGTTTGTCATTCCCGTTTAGCTTCCCATTACCCTCAATGCTAATTTTCCCTACCCAAGACAAATATGCTGTACATACAAAAAAAAAATAAAACCTTAATAAGATGAATTTAGTTCTTTTTTTAATGCATCGGCAATCCAGAATAACCAGACAGCTATACCAGACAAAGTTTTATGAAGCAATATAACTGGAGGTTTTTGGCAGCACATGTGTAATTCTAAGTTTAAAATAGTTGTATGTTGGTGGTCCCATTGACTGGACACCCATTTTAGGGTGATAAAGTTCACTCTAACCATTTCATTCAATACTTTGAAACGTAGATCCAAAAGTAAATGATTTAAGTGCCTTTGGAGCAGCTTGTTATCTAAGAGGACGGATATCCTAATGCCCTTAAAACCTCTTATAATGGAACATAGGATATTCTTCTAAAGACGTCCCCAGCTAAGTATTAATTTTTAATAGTATTATTATTATTTTTTTTTTCCGCTTACACACTTTCTAAGCAAGGGATATTTAATTAAATTACAAGTGAAAAAACATAGACCAAGACCGGGAATTGAACCCGGGACCTTCAGGTTTCCGTCCTGATGCTCTACCATCAGAGCTACCCTGATATCTACCGATATATTAAAACAAAGTTACTTTCAAGATGGCGAATCAATTTTTTGAAATCATAATAAACGAGTTTAAAAAAAATTGAATACGATCCTATACTGTAACTTAATATCGGTAGATATCAGGGTAGCTGATGGTAGAGCATGAGGACGGAAACCTGAAGGTCCCGGGTTCAACTCCCGGTCTTGGTCTATGTTTTTTCACTTGTAATTTAATTTTTAATAGTAGCCTACTGTACATAATTTACCTTAAATTTATCGTTTTCTAGGAAAAATTTCATTGCAAAAAATAGTTAACTAAATAAAACAGAGGTTATTCAGACTTGGGAAAGTTAACCAAAATATTTAACTGATTAAAGTTAAAGTTAATGCCAGAAAAAAACAACTGATTAAAGTTAAAGTTAATGTCTGAAAAAATTAACTGATTAAAGTTAAAGTTAAAAAAAATTAACTGATTAAAGTTAAAATACGACACATCATAAGGTTTATCAATACGACGTTTCATTTTATTAGTAAAGCTAATTCAAATACTTTAGTGAAATAATAATTTACAAGTATATGGTTCAATTCTTTGATTTATTCTCTACACTTTCTTATAATAGTATTTCATTTTTGGGCAAAGAATACATTCCTAAATTTAAATTACTATTCAATCTAGGCCTAGTTTTGTTAGCAGTCTTGTGGTAGGAATGTAAAAACTGATGTTTTCAAAATAAGAAATTGATATATATTTTTATACAGTTCTATTTAAAACTAAATTACGAAACCTTTTTACATTTATGAAAAAAATACAAAAAATGTTTACTACTCTTTATGTACGCCTATAAAGTTGAACTTTTTCCTTTCGTTACTAAAAATTTTTGTTTCTTGAGCTAATAACTTAGTAAATTTTGCATTAATCATTTTTTTACTGCCATATGACTTCTTTGAACCTTTCTCTACAAAAAGCTATGGAACACTTTTAGATTGGTTTATAATTACTATATTTTTCGAATTTTTGAAAACATTCTTGCACATGCACCGAAATGGCTTGGCGTTGAAAAACATTAACAAGGACAGTTGTAGGGAGAATTAATTGAAATTACAGTAAAATATTTTGAAATAAATTAGGTTTTTACTACGTTTTAGATTATAATATTTTCGCTACTGGTACTGACAGCGAAAGATTGCTTGATGCTTTGACTTGACTAAGTTCTCAAAATAGACAAACTCAAACAATGATAGAGCAAGTAGGGGTGGGTAGAGGTACCAGTACCGTTATGAATTATGAGAGCCTTGAGGACATCTCCCTGACCTTGAGGGGAGAGTGAGATGACAAACAACGTTCCCATAACTTATGAAATTATCAACTGTAACCTACACTCCAAACAACTCATCTTAAATACTAAACCATTTAATTACTTTTTTTTACTGCGTAAAAGTGAAATAAAGCAAAGCGGGACCTCGATAACAAGGACTGCCTATATCTTATGTGTAAATGAATTATAGGATTTATAGGTATTAATACATAATGTTTAAAAATGTTCTATAAGTCCCATAAGATTTGGTTTTCGCTATTTGCGGTTTTGTGATTCGAAGCAATTTTTCAAAACCTATTCGAGTTTTTTATTCGTTTGATATCATTTTGTGATTCGAGGACCACTAAATGAATTCTTTTAGAAAACAACATTTTACAATTTAATTCTTTGATTTATGTTTGTTTGTTTACGATACCGTAGCTAATAGCCCAGGTACCTTATACACCCCGCCCTCTTATAGTTATATCTTTCTTTAGACACCCCACCCCTTCCGGTCGGCCAATAAGCAATAAATAACCCAAACTAAGAAATATTGAATGTTGTCGCGTCAGGCCCACCCACCCGGTCGGCATTTCAATTGTGACAAATCTTTCCGGGCATCCGCCAAATTAATTAACTGACGTTAGTTTTAATCGTTAACCAATATTTTAACGATTAAGAGTTAAAAGTTAATCAGTTTTAAAACTAACGATTAAGTTAAAAGTTACCCATATTTTTAACGATTAATTTTAATCGTTAATTTTTTTAATCGTTAATCCCAAGTCTGGTTATGATACACCTACAGACAGACATGACAATGATTTAACTATAACAATTGCATCATCACTGCAGATCACTATTTTGTATCCTAACTTAATTACATAAAAGACCACTTTGCGCAATAATTAGGTGATTACTTTCTTCTTTTATATACAGAGTGATACAAAAGTCCAGTCACCCCTTAATAATTTAAAAATTGTTGCATGTATCAACTCCGTACTTTCAGGAACCTATTTAATTAAAAAAAAACTATTTTATTATAATTTCAAAAAATTTATCCGCCATCTTGAATCTAACATTTTTTTTTAATGAGAGTTAGATGCATCGGTCATGTGATACATCATTTCGATGCAGATTTTCAAGAGAAAACCACCAGTGAAATTTGCACATCCATACTTCAACCAATTAAAAATGCTCGACAAAAAACCCAACAAAATCGTGTTTTCCGATTTTGCTGTATTATTATTATTATTTTTTAATATTAATTATTATTTTTTTTGGATTCAGAATTAAATAAGCTTTCAAACGATACGCCACACAACGATATATTTGGGAGTATTTGTATGAAACACTCGAAATCAATTTTGAAAAAATCAAAATAGCTGTAACTCAAAAATTGTAAATACTCCCAAATATTGTGTGGCATATCGTTTGAAAGCTTATTTAATTCTGAATCCAAAAAGAATAACAATTATTATTTTAAAAAATCAGAAAAGACGATTTTGTGATCTTTTGGCCGCCATTTTTAATCAGTTAAAGATATGGATGTGCAAATTACACTGTTGGTTTTCTCTTGAAATTCTATATCGAAATAATGTATCACATGAACACCTTCCCAATTAAAAAAACAAAGTTACTTTCAAGATGGCGGATAAATTTTTTGTAATCATAATAAACGAGTTTAAAAAAAATTGAATACGTTCCTAAAAGTAACAATTTATGATGTGTGCGACAATTTTTAATTATTAAGAGTTGGCCAGACTTTTGTATCACTCTGTATACAAATTGACATATATATTATTTTCCTTAAAACAAACTATACATTTTTAGAGAAAATCTTGGTGAACACTATAAGTCAAATTGGTGAGGACAAATATCCTTTTACAAAATATTTATTTAACACTTTGAAACATAGAACTATTTGTGCTTAATAAATCAAGACACCAATAAGTCAGAAAGTGTAGAAAGTCGAAAATGTAAACAGCTTGTTTCTTTAGTCTGGTAAGAACTTTTAGCGTGATAGTTATAACAGACAAAATTTTTCTTTCATGAATTTTGGTTTAACCATAATAGTGATGCATTTAGTTAAATTGCATTGAGAACTGATCGTCAAATTTATATGAAATATTGGAATTGTTCCATATTTTTTTAAAAGTACAAAAACATTAAATATAATTTATAAATACATTATAAAATTTACAATGGTTCAAACACTAAATAAATAATACAGTAATTTAAGCAAAATGTAAAAGAAAATGAATTTAAATCCTCTTAAATTATGGACTTATAAAATACTCCTGTAAAAAATAATTCATATTAATTAATGTTTGTTTAGCCATAGGTAGATTTAAAAAAAAATCTATTAATCAATACCATTTTGCAGTCGTTACCATAAGGTAATTTACAGAAAAATGTCTACCTAGTTTCTCTTTTCAAATTACCTAGACCCCAAAACACAAATCAAAACTTTGTACATATATATAGTCAATGAATGCTCAAAAGTGCATGGAATATGCGATAATTTTTTACTTTAGGACTTTGTTAGGAGTAGTTAGGAGGTAAACATAATAAAAGTCCCCACCACTGGGAGGTGAGCTAAAGGCTAAAAGGACCCATTTTTCATTTGTCGCTTATATCTCGGAAACGGTGCACTGTAGAAAAATATTTTACAAATAAAAAAAAGTTATAGAATTGCTAAGATGTACGCTCAATTTCGATGTTCCTCTAGAAATTAGTATGTTGAAAGCCTGTTGCGTTTTAACTGTAACTTACTATTATGATGAAGAACAACAATTTACCAATGGTAAAAAGGTAATTGCAATTGAAACACAACACTTTTTTATAAATTACTAGGGGAACCCCTACGTGCTCATGTTGGATCCTTCTATACACATAATCATGTTATGTTTTCTTTATAATAAAGGTGTAGGATTAATAATAACCCCAAAGCTAAGATGGGAAATAATGTTAAATGGTCAAATCAAATTATTTCATATATTTTACAACAGCAGTTATAATAAAGGTTAAAAGAACCAACCAGCAAGGCTCAGGTCTACACGTTAATAAAAACCTAACCTAAAAGTTAGAAATACAAAAATTAGTTGCTTCAAAGTTTGAAATCAGGTGTTATCGAAATATTAGAGCTAACAGCTGTTTTGTATC